>JAWPHD010004863.1:0-176442 GCA_037043455.1 Cyrtodaria siliqua | reverse complement strand
GATCAATTAGACATCAAGAGCAACATTCCTGTGAAGTTTCATGAAAATCCGTCTAGTACTTTCAGAGAAGTAGTCGCTACAAGTTTTTACTATATAACTCTATGTAAAAAAGATGGCCGTTTGCAGCCAAGTTTAACGTCGAATCAAATCGATTTTCGACAAGATCAACATCATGTCATGCTGATTATTTTAGAAAAAGTTCCCATATCAATATCACTTATAGTTTTCAAGAAGTAGTCGCTACAAACTTGTTGTTTTAAAAAAATTTTTTTTGGCTTTGGGCGGGCCATCTCGGATATCGCATCAACATGAAATTTTGCTAGGATCAACTAGACTTCATGGGCAACATTTCTGTAAAGTTTCATGAAAATCCATATAGTAGTTTCAGAGGAGTAATTGCTACAAAAACAAGAGCTGTCGGAGAACAGAGCAGCTCGACTATTCGATTTTTCGGGAGAATAATAAATTTATAGCTAGTATATACCATCAGAAAACAAGGCTACAACAATGTGGGGTGGGTTGGGAGCACAACATAACTATGTGTAAAAAATTGACCAAAACTACACAGAAATATGTAAAAGGGGTGAAAGGCAGAGGGGGGGGGAGGGGCGCAACATATATGTGTAAGAATTGACAAAAGCAACACAGAAATAGCCAAGTTTAACGTCGAATCAAATCGATTTTCGACAAGATCAACATCATGTCATGCTGATTATTTTAGAAAAAGTCCCATATCAATATCACTTATAGTTTTTCAAGAAGTAGTCGCTACAAACTTGTTTTTTAAAAAAATTTTTTTTGGCTTTGGCGGCCATCTCGGATATCGCATCAACATGAAATTTTGCTAGGATCAACTAGACTTCATGGGCAACATTTCTGTAAAGTTTCATGAAAATCCATATAGTAGTTTCAGAGGAGTAATTGCTACAAAAACAAGAGCTGTCGGAGAACAGAGCAGCTCGACTATTCGATTTTTCGGAGAATAATAAATTTATAGCTAGTATATACCCATCAGAAAACAAGGCTACAACAATGTGGGGTGGGGTTGGAGCAACAACATAACTATGTGTAAAAATTGACCAAAACTACACAGAAATATGTAAAAGGGTGGTGAAAGGCAGAGGGGGGGGGGGGCGCAACATATATGTGTAAGAATTGACAAAAGCAACACAGAAATATGTAAAAAAAAAAAAGTTTCAAACAACAAAAAAAAATATGTAAAAAAAAAAAAAAAAAATTCAAGTGGGGGTGTGGGGGGAGGTGGGGAGAGATGGGGTGAGGGCAGAGGGTTGGGGTGGTGGGGGCAGGGAGGGTTGCAACATATATGTTGTAAGAATTGACTAAAACAACACAGAAATATTTTAAAAAATCAATAAAAAAAATCAAGTGTGACGTGGTGGGTGGGGGTGATGGGGTAACAGGGCGGGGGGGGGGGGGGGGGGGGGGGGGGGGGGGGGGGGGGGGGGGGGGGGGGGGTTGACGGGGAGGGTTGCAACTTATTTGTGTAAGAATTGACAAAAGCTCACAGAAATATGTAAAAAAAAAAAATCAAGTCTGGGGCTGGGTGGGGTGGGGGGGGAGGTGATGGGGTGAGAGGCGTCGTGGGGGGTGGGGTGGTGGGGGCGGGGAGGGTTGCAACATATATGTGTAAGAACTGACAAAAGCAACACAGAAATATGTAAAAAAAAAAAAAAAAAAAAAAAAAAAAAAAAAAAAGGTGTGGAGGAGAGTGGGGGCGGGGGTAGAGGTGGGAGGGGGTGAGAGGGTGGGAGAGGGGGAGGGAGCCCATGACCCAATATGGGTGAAGTAATAAGATGCATAATGCTATAACAAATCCCAAACACAAAATTATAGATATATACATGCTTACATGCAAACCTAGATCTGCATTTATTGCACATTTTATGGGCCATCACTATTTGGGTTCCATGGGAGCCCAGAATTTGCAGAAGACAAAATTACTTATCCAACCCTTTACAACATACTATAAGGAAACCAATTCCAAAATTTAGTTCAGCTAGGACAAAAAATGTAAGAGATATAGACCTGTAAACACAGCTTACACACAAAATTTGATTGTGAAACAGACATATTTTAAGGGTTATCAGAATTTGGGGTTCCATGGGAAGCCCAGGGGTTACAGGAACCAAAATTACTTAAGCAGCCCTTACGATAATGCTATAGGGAAGCTAATGGCCAAATTTGGTTGTGCTAGGGTAAGAATTGTAAGAGATATAGACTTGTAAACACAGCTTACACGCAAAATTTGATGTAAAATGGGACACATTTTATGGGCTATCATAATTTGCGTTTCATGGGAGCCCATGGGTTACAGGAACCAAAATTGCTTATGCAGCCCTTAAGATAATGCTACAAGGAAGCCCATGAACAAATTTGGTTGTGGTAGGATAAGAAATGTAAGAGATATAGACTTGTAAACACAGCTTACACGCAAACCTTGATGTGGGGACGCCGACGCCGGGGGTGATTACATAAGCTCTCTTATTCTTCGAATAGTCGAGCTAAAAACGGACAGACGGACGACGCACCAGGGCATAAGCTCTGCTGATCTTTGATCAGTAGAGCTAAAAATGACGAAAAAAGGTCCATAACTCTGGTAATACAGGGCTGAATCAATACACACATCTTCATATCATAGGTAAGGATCCTGTTAAGTTTCAAAAGAGTCTGTTGAAAACTGAGACACACACAAACTTTTCAGGACAGTCGGAATACGGGACACTGGGACAGACATGGCTTATGTCCCTTCATCATTTGGTGGTGGAGGCATAAAAATGTTGCTTCTGGCACATGTTAATAATGATCTTAGCTTCATAGTGTAACTGCACAGCAAAGATATTAATTCCATGCCATGCAGCCATTCTCTTTAAAGTAAGTGGAAACTATTTTTCATTAAAAGATCACAGTGACATTTGACTCCTAAATCAATAGGTGTCTGCCTCTCACCAAGATATGACTACATGGAAAATAAGAATTCAATGCAAAACAACGAAAACCAAATCACTTGCCTACTTGTCGCCTGTTGTGGCAACATAATGTGTGTAACACAACACACAACAGATGGAGTTAAAAACAAAATATATAGATACAAAAAGAAAATAACAAAAGGATCTTTACTTTATCAATATTTACTTGATTGTAAAGCCAAAACCATAACCATATGAATATGTTGGCATCATAATAAGTCAGTTATATGTTTCAGGACAATCTTTTAAAAACCTTGGGAACATTAGGACCTTCAGACAACACACAAAGTCTTCGTATCATCTCCGTAATGATGAAAATAAACATTGTGGCTTTAAAAATAACTACGTCTGTAAAAATGAAGACACCACAACAAGACAAAATTCCTTGACTCTTTTCTAAGTGTTGTCTGATAATCTTGATTTTAAAAGGCACTGACAAAGTAAATATTCTCTTTTAACTCCACCCACATGCCTGTCTTTCATATCAAACTCCACCCACATGCCTGTCTTTCTTATTGAACTCCACCCACGTCTGTTTTTCATATTAAACTCCACCCACCAGTCTAAATTTCTTATTTAATTCCACCCTCCTGCCTGTCATTCATAATTAACTCCACCCACCTGTCTGTCATTTATATTTTACTCCTCCTTATTTAAGTCCACCACCTGCCTGTCATTCATATTTAAGTCTATCCACCTGCCTGTCATTCATATTTAAGTCCACCCACCTGCCTGTCATTCATATTTAACTTCACCCACCTGCCTGTTATTTAACTACACCCACTTACCTGTCTCTCATTATTTTAGTTCACCCACCTCTTTATCTTTCATATTTCACTCCACCCACTTGCTTGTCTTTCATTATTTAACTCCACCCACCTGCCTGTCCCAAATCCCAGACACACTTGCTCTCTATTTTGTCTATTAACGTCGGCAGGTTGTTATGGTGTTTTCCAACTATCTTGATCTTGCCGAGTAATTCCTTGTCCTCTGACTGTAAGGCGAATTTTTCCAAGTCAGCAAACGTCTTGAAGTTCTTGATGAACTTGTTCTGAATCTCATAACAACCTGAGAAAACAAATGCTATGGTATTGTAACGAAGTAAAGCTTCTGTGGAAATTGCATCAGCAAACATAAATATTAACAAATGAAGACTCAATTTAATTACGTTTATTTGCAAGTTTTTATAAATGCAAAACTAAACAAGGGCCTGTGGACGCTCTACTGGCTTATATGGCTCTTATGACATCAATGAAGCAAAGAGGCAAAATATAGCCATAACTCCGCCATTACTGGTCCGATCTGGCTAGTTTTCCAAGTTAATAAAAATGAAAAAAAAATCAAAAAGAATTAAAATCAAAAAAAAAAAAAAAAGGAAAAAAAAATAAGGAAAAAAAAAAGGAAAAAAAATAAAAATAAATAAATATATATATAAAAATAAATAAAAATAAATTAACAAAATTGGTAAAGGACCATAAGCTTATAGCAACAGAAAAATATTAAACCTCTGGCTCTTGCAGTTTCAGAGAAGAAGATTTTTTAAGTTTTTTTCCTATACATGTCTATGTAAAACATGTGACCCTTGGGGCGGGGCCAAATGTAACCCCAGGGTCACCATTTAAACAAAGTTGGTAAAGGACCATAAGCTTATAATAAATGTAAAATATCAAACCTCTGGCTCTTGTAGTTTCCGAGAAGATTTTTTAAAAACAAATCCTATATAAGTCTATGTAAAACTGTGACCCTCGGGGCGGGAACAAATTTGACCCCAGGGTCACCATTTGAACAAACTTAGTAGAGGACCATAAGCAGATGCTACATGTAATACATGAGAGCTCTGTGTCATGTGGTTCCAAAGAAGAAGATTTTTTTCTGTTTTTCCCTATAAAGGCCTATGTAAAACTGTGACCACCGGGGGGGGGGGGGGGGGGGGGGGGGGGGGGGGTCCAAATGTGACCCCTGGGTCACCATTTGAACAAACTTGGTAGAGGACCACAAGCTTATAGCAAATGCAAAATATTAAACCTCTGGCTCTTGCAGTTTCAGAGAAGAAGATTTTTTAAGTTTTTCCCTATACATGTCTACATACATGTGATACCTCACGGCGTGAGATGAAATTCTAATCCTCCTCCCGGCCCCACGGAATTGTGTGAAAAACTCCCGTAAAATTGCTAAAATCGATTTTTTTCGAAAATCATCGGTCTATTTCCTTTGTTTGGTATGTTAGCAGATGTTGCTTCTAAAAATAAAATGAATTCAAGAACGACAACTCCTACGAAATTTCGTACTTCGTACTCAATGAGATTCGTACTATTGCACATTGTTCTCAATTTGATTCATACTATCGGTTATTTTCCAGAGGGGAAGTAATAAGGCAGCCAACCGTGCAGCCGTTTTTTGCACGACCGTTTTTGAAAAATCACGGCCAATTCATAACTTTCACATCTGGTCAACTTCCGGTAGGTTGAGATATTCAGTAGGTGAAAATAAAGGGGTTTACTCGGACTTTATCCTCAAACTCTATATGAAAACATTAGACCATGATTTAAATTAAATGTATCCATATTGGTGTTTTAAAATCAGACAACACCAAAAGAAGATACAATGATGTACACAAAAAATAAAGCTTTTAATACAATTATCACTACAAACTAGTTTTATACAGTTGAGCACCAACGATAAACACCGAGTTTACCCCCTACCAGAATGTGGAGGTCTTTTATTTTATTAATCACTGATTGGTCGAATTATTTTGATGATGTCATGTGAAAGTTATGAATATTTGGTGGTGTGGGTGGGGTAAAAAAAAAAAAAAAATTAAACTCTTACTTTCTCAATATCTTTTTGTTTTGTAAGTACGAAAATGTAACAACAAACTTTAAAGGGACACTGTAAGTATTAAAGCAGATTATTGAGCATACCCAAATAACAGCGAAATGTTTATCATTGGTTATTAAATAAAATATTGTTTAAAAACTGTTTTTATTCATTCTTGTTATCTCCCCTGACATCAATGAAGAAACTTGATTAAAAGTGTATTTTTAGGTATTTGTTTATGGAATTTGGGTATAAAATAGAGCTCGCGCGCTAAAAATAGTCCGCGAATAAAAAACTCCCAGATTTTTGCATGAATCTCCCTTAAAAAAATCACTAAACTCCCAGATTGAGGTCCTGAAAGTATCACATGTATGTGTCTATGTAAAACATGTGACCCTTGGGGCGGGGCCAAATGTGACCTGAGGGTCACCATTTGAACAAACTTGGTAAAGGACCATAAGCTTATAGTAAATGCAAAATATCAAACCTCTGGCTGTTGTAGTTTCTGAGAAGAAGATTTTTTAAAAAAAAATCCTATATAAGTCTATGTAAAACTGTGACCCCCGGGGCGGGGACAAATTTGACCCCAGGGTCACCATTTGAACAAACTTAGTAGAGGACCATAAGCTGATGCTACATGTAATACATGAGAGCTCTGTGCCTTGTGGTTTCAGAGAAGAAGATTTTTTAAAGTTTTTTCCTATATGTCTATATGAAAAACATGCAAAACCTCAATATACAAACTTTGGACCCCCGGGGCACAGCCATTTTTGACCCCGGGGACTTTATTTGAACAAACTTGATAGTCTAGGCGTTGGCGATCATTTTAAAAGAAAAACTGTTGAAATCTGTCCAGCGGTTCTGGAGAAGATTTTTTAAGGTTTCGACCATATATGGTAATGACAGCCATCTTGGATGTAGCGCTGACCTAATTTTAAAAAATCTAAAAAGCATTCATCTAAGGATCATCCATGTGAAGTTTGGTCAAAATTAACCAAGCGGTTTCTGAGGAGAAGTCGTTTGAAGAAAAGTTAACGGACGACAGACGACAGACAGACAGACGACGGACGACAGACAACACACCATCCCATAAGCTCTGCTGGCCGTTGGCCAGTAGAGCTAAAAATTAAAAGGTGTGCAACCTCAGAAAAACTTAATTTATAATTTCATTGATTGTTAACAAAAGTGGAAATCTGCCTTTTTTTTATACATAATTTATGAAGATCAATTATTGTAAAACAGAATACCGTATTTTACCTTGTATAGTACGCAGTTTTTTACCACTTTTACGGTTTCCGAAAGTGGGGTGCGTACAATATAAGGAAACAATAAAAAGAACTTTTTTTTTTCTTGCAGAAAATCGATGTCTGGGAAGAAAAACGTTGACGACGAACAGACATTGAGACAGAAAATTGTGAATACCGATAATACACAATTTTTTCGTAATTTACTTGCTTCATATAAGTAATATATTGACTTAATTCGATTTATAAATGAATAAAGTGTATTATGATGCTTCTTTTTGTATAAATGTTTGCATGTTTGTTGTAAAACTTCAATAAATTGTGTGAAAAATCGTCCCTCGATTTTGTTGTTTATATCGCGTGACGTAATATCACGTGACTTCCAGCTGTTTAGACTGGTACATAGTATTTTTACAGTTCTATTCTATTCTAATATTTATAGGATTTTATTTAATATTTTATAAAAAATTAATGAAGTTTTTGCTTTATTTTGAAATACATTTATTTTAGACGGCGTAGTTGATTGATTGAATTGGATTTTATAGTCGCACAAACAGCTAAGGTCATATGGCGACTTAGACGGCGGAGAAAGGCAGAATCACCCTACTTTGAAATGGCAATTATTCAATAATGCTTGTGAAAAAATGCTTACGGTACACATTTGATGATTGATATTTGTGTCAAACAATATCGCACCTCGGCTGCAGTACAGACACATTATAAACACGGGTAGAATGGGTTATTCTATTTTTATAATCCTTTGAAGTTGCCGCGAGTATCGACTATTTCTGAGGATGCACTTTGACACGCCGTGTGACCTTGACCAGGTTTAGCCACGGGGTACAGGTAACTGATCACGCGTTACACGTCTGATTCACTAATGATAAACTCTGGTTCCCGTGAATACACAATGTTAGTATAATCGGCGTAATGGATTACGGTAACCAACGACTTTGTTGTGTTTTAGTAGATGTAATTATCGGATTACGGACAATTATCTGCGGCATTATAATTGGCTCTTTGATGAGATGATACAAGATAGGTACTCCCCTGAAGATTGGCAATTAATGATTGAAGTAATTATATTTTCTTTTGTACGCTAATTTTCTCGATCGTTTTTTTTTTTTAACCTTTTATTTTCGTTGAATGGTTCATCTAGGAAAACTAATATTTTGATGCCTATTATACACGGAAACAACTTTTTTACCCCAGTTCTGACCTCTGAGAAGGGGGTGCGTATTATACACGGGTGCGTACTATACAAGGTAAAATACGGTAGTTACTAATTTTGGATAAATTGTATCAACAATACCATGGCACTTTTAAGGCCACCTGCGAATTTATAGATAAGTCTAAATATATAATCTAGATGGGTGCTCCATACATGTGATACTTTTGAAGCCATAATCTGGTAGATTTAAGAATATTTCAAGGGAGCTTTGTTCAAAAACTGTGAGATTCTATAACAAGAGGGCCAAGATGGCCCTATATCGATCACCTGAGTAATGGTCCATTATCGAACTTCTTCGAAATCTTATCGTCATATACAATCTGTGCAGCTTTAGTTAAGATTGTTCAAGAAATGTGGCCTCTGTTGTTTGCCAACATTGATATAAAGACACTGACAAAGTTTGGTAAAGATCAAATACAAAATGAAGGTGCTAGAGTGTAACCTCTGGGGCATGGCCAAATGTGACCCCAGGGCTACATTTTTTTTTTTCCCTAAACAAATCTATGTAAAACATGTGACCCCTGGGGCGGGGCTAAACGTAACCCCAGGGTCACCATTTGAACAAACTTGGTAAAGGACCATAATCATATAGTAAATGGAAAATATTAAACTTCTGGCTCTTGTAGTTTCAGAGAAGATTTTTTAATTTTTTTCCTATGTAAGTCTATGTAAAACTGTGACGCCCGGGGCGGGGCCAAATTAGACCCCAAGGTCACCATTTGAACAAAATTAGTAGAGGACCTTAAGGTGATGCTACATGTAATACATGAAAGCTCTGTGCCTTGTGGTTTCAGAGAAGAAGATTTTTAAAAAAAATGTCCTATATGTCTATGAAAAACATGCATAATCTCAATATACAAACTTTGGACCCCCCAGGGCAAGATCATTTTTGACCCCGGGAACTTTATTTGAACAAACTTGATAGTCTAGGCATTGGCGATAATTTTAAAAGAAAAACTGTCGAAATCTGTCCAGCAGTTCTTGAGAAGAAGATTTTTTAAGGTTTCGACCATATATGGTAATGGCGGCCACCTTGGATGTCGCACTGACCTAATTTTAACAAATCTAAAAAGCATTTATCTACGGATCATCCACGTCAAGTTTGGTCAAAATAGGCCTAGCGGTTTCTGAGCAGAAGTCGTTTGAAGCAAAAGTTAACGACGGACGACGGACGGACGGACGATGGACTACGAACGAAGAGTGATCCCATAGATCACCTGAGCCGAAGGCTCAAGGTGATCTACTGGGATCACTCTTCGTAAAAATAAGGCATAAGTGAGGTTTTATCAAATATTTGTATACATTTAAGCTTTCTAAAGCATTTTATCATAAAATAAAATATGAAAAATTAAAATAAGAGCTTTTAAAATTTGTTTTCATTTCAAAATTTGTTCACTGAGATTTCTAAATCTCACAGATTTTCAACTTCTGCAGAGACGAAATTCTGTGAGGTTTGATCTCACGGAGTGAGATATCACATGCGTGGTGCTCTCTGGAGCACGTGTGTCTTCTGGCCCCTTGATCAAGAATGCACGACACATGACTTTTGTCATTACGTGTAGATATGCAAAGTTTGGCGAATACATGAACAGTTTATGGGAATGTTATGATAAAACAAGAGGCCCAAGAGGGCCTGTAGATGCTCTACTTGTATGATGTGATTCAAAAACATAAACATGGAAGAGGCCAACCCAAGAAACATGTTTCCTATATATAACTCTATGTAAACTTTGGGTTATCGTATTTGATTATTTAACGATAATGAAAAACACAAAGTTAATAGAGGCTAACCCAAGGAACATGTATATGATATTTCACAAGAATGGAATAAGTGGTTTAGGAGATGTCGTTTGAAATTTCCTTAAATTCGACCTAGTTTTAGCCATTGCGGCCATCTTGGATGACTGGCGGCCGTGAAAAACACAAATATCCCAAATATCATTGTGATTAAGTTTCATCAAAATCCTTCAAGCGGTTTCAGAGAAGATGTAATTTTTAACTTTTTCCTATATAACTCTATGTTAATTTGGGGTCGCCGTGGCGGCCATTTTGATTATTCGACGATAACGAAAAACACAAACTAAATAGAGGCCAACCAAAGGAACATGTATATGATATTTCAGTAGAATGGAATCAGTGGTTTCGGAGATGTCGTTTGAAATTTACTTAAATTTGACCTAGTTTTAGCCATGGTGGCCATCTTGGTTGACTGGTGGCGGCAAAAAAACACAAATCTGAGAGGGACTATCAAAATATCATTGTGCTTAAGTTTCATCAAAATCTTTCAGGCTGTTTCAGAGAAGATGTAATTTTTAACCTTTCCCTATATAACACTATGTAAACTTTGGATTGCCGTGGCGGCAATTTTGATTATTTGACGATAACGAAAAACACAAACTTGATAGACGCTAACCCAAGGAACATGTATATGATATTTCACAAGAATGGAATAAGTGGTTTCGGAGGAGATGTCGTTAGAAATTTACTTAAATTTGACCTAGTTTTAGCTATGGCGGCCATCTTGGATGACTGGCGGCGGCAAAAAACATAAATCTGAGAGGGACTATCCCAAATATCATTGTACTTAAGTTTCATCAAAATCTTTCAGGTGGTTTCAGAGAAGATGTAATTTTTAACCTTTTCCTATATAACTCTTATGTAAACTTTGGGTCGACGTGGCGCCCATTTTGATTATTCGACGATAACGAAAAACACAAACTTGATAGAGGCTAACCCAAGGAACATGTATATGATATTTCACAAGAATGGAATAAGTGGTTTTGGAGGAGGTGTCGTTTGAAATTTCCTTAAATTTGGCCTAGTTTTAGCCATGGCGGCCATCTTGGATGACTGGCAGCCGCGAAAAACTGAGAGGGACTATCCCAAATATCATTGTGATTAAGTTTCATCAAAATCCTTCAAGCGGTTTTAGAGAAGATGTCATTTTTAACCTTTTCCTATATAACTCTATGTAAACTTTGAGTCGCCGTGGTGGCCATTTTGATTATTCGACGATAACGAAAAACACAAACTTGATAGAGGCCAACCCAAGGAACATGTATATTGATATTTCAGTAGAATGGAATAAGTGGTTTCGGAGGAGATGTCGTTTGAACTTTCCTTAAATTTGACCTAGTTTTTAGCCATGGCGGCCATCTTGGATGACTGGTGGCCGCGAAAAACTCAAATCTGAGAGGGGCCCTCCCAAGTAACATTGTGATGAAGTTTCATCAAAATCCTTCAAGCAGTTTTAGAGAAGATGTCATTTTTAACCTTTTCCTATTTAACTCTATGTAAACTTTGAGTCGCCGTGGCGGCCATTTTGATTAGTTGACGATAACGAAAAACAAAAACTTGATAGAGGCCAACCAAAGGAACATGTATATGATATTTCAGTAGAATGGAATGAGTGGTTTCGGAGGAGATGTCGTTTGAAATTTCCATAAATTTGACCTAGTTTTAGCCATGGTGGCCATCTTGGTTGACTGGCGGCCGCGAAAAACACCCTCCCAAGTAACATTGTGATGAAGTTTCATCAAAATCCTTCAAGCGGTTTCAGAGGAGATGTTTTTATAAAATTGCTAAAAGACGGACGGACAGACAGACAGACAGACGACGGACGAAAAGTGATCGCATAAGCCCTCCTGGCCTTTGGCGAGTAGAGCTAAAAAAGAACCGAAACTAAGACCTTGAATTTTAAATATTTGTGTGGTGATGCAGCTATTGTCATAACGTGTGTAGCAGTATTATTGTACAAAAATATAAATAATTGAATTGAATTGGGGTTTTAAGGCGCACCAACACATGAAAAGGTTATATGGCGCCTAACAGGCATGAACATGCCAGGCTCATCTTCCATGTACATCGAGATAAAATATGGAAAATGGGCCTAGAACCTTCTCACCCTGAACTGCAGAGTTGCTGCAAATTCTATCGTAGAAACTCCATTTACGCTGGAGCCACGTTATTGTTTTTCTGCCACTGCTCTTTTGATGCGAGCGAGATAGCACCTGAAACAATGCAGGGATCATGATGAAGACCTTTAATGAACATGAACAAAAAATGATAAAATGAACATGAATTTGGGGGGATTCTACCCCTCTGCCTACCCCTCCAAAGGGATCTGCAGTGGCCCTATTCTTTGCCCCCGTGACCCAACGGGGGCCCCCAGGAACCACACGGGGCAAAAATATAAATAAATCTTCATTTAAAATCGGCAAGATACATATAACAATTTACATAACCCCAAATGAGCTTTGGAACTGACCCCGCAGATGGTGTCATGGGATGGTCTTACTGTGGAAGGGAAGGACCCGGGAAAAAACATCTGTCTGAATTGGTGACCATCGTATCATCTCACATACTTTCTAGTTCAGAATTTGAACCCGAGATGGTAAGAAGCGAGTGTATATGCACTGAGCTAACGGAGCAGCTTAAAATATATATATTGTTGATATTATGTACATGTATAATGAACTCCTCAAAAATATTACATTACCTTTCCTTCTGTCTTCTGGAGAGAGTCTCAGTGTGTACAAGTCCATTATCATGGAAAATCCGAAGTTTTTAGTTCCCTAGAAGTAAGGAGAATTATGAGAACCAACAGAAGCAGAAGTAAGCAAAACTCCACAAGGGCTTGGTGTAAGAAACCTTCTACTTGGGTCATTAAGAACTCAACGTGTGTTATTACTCAAAAGGTTTATTAGTTTGGGGAACATTTCAGCCAAGGAAAGCTTCCTTCCACATGGGAGAGAGCTGGATTACCTACCCAAGTATCATACTTATACATCTTAATCAACTAAGGGGTCTTAAAAAGTATTTTTGTCACTTAGTTACAGTCTGTTAGAGTAGGTATATACCATCTTACATGCCTGCAGTAACCATTTAAACCTTTAGGCTACACACTTTACGGAGTTGAATTAAATATAACATACCCCTACAAATGCTATTTTACATGGTTCATCAGAGTAGCAGCATTTCTTTACAGCCTCATCGAATACTGTGGAGTTGCAGCGACTGATGACGGCCACCTGTCCTTCCTGCTCTCCCATCACTGTACCTGGTTTAGTAAAGTTGGAAATTGTTAAAACATCAAAAATGTAACTCAGTGCTCTAAAGCCATATATAACTCAGTGCTCTAAAGCCATATATAACTCAGTGCTCTAAATCCATATATAACTCAGGGCTCTAAAGCAATATATAACTCAGGGCTCTAAAGTCATATATAACTCAGGGCTCTAAAGCCACATATAACTCAGGGCTCTAAAGCCATATGTAACTCAGTGCTCTAAAACCATAGATAATGCAAGGCTCTAAACCAATATATAATGCAAGGCTCTAAAACCATATGTAACTCATGGCTCTAAAGCCATATTTAACTTAGGGCTCTAAATCCATCTATAACTCAGGGATCTAAAACCATATATAACTCAGGGCTCTAAATCCATCTATAACTCAGGGATCTAAAACCATATATAACTCAGGGATCTAAAGCCATATGAAACTCAGTGCTCTAAAGCCATATGTAACTCAGGACTCTAAACCCATATATACTGAGGAAAACAGTTCAGCAAGTTTTTGTTGCACCCTGGAAATAATACATTTTTGGTTGTAAAATCAAGAAACCACTGCCATAGACATAATATTTTATTAAACACACATCAATAATAATCAAACATCCTAATAACGTAACGAATAAATGAACGTAGGGATCAAGCCCATAAAGTCCCAAAATGTCAGTATATCGTATACTCGTATACAGTATTATTTCATCTAAAAAACTTGCTAAACTTTTTTCCCTCAGTATATAACTCAGGGCTATAAAGTCATATGTAACTCATGGCTCTAAAGCCATATATAACTCAGGGTTCTAAAGCCATATATAACTCAGGGTTCTAAATCCATATATAACTCAGGGATCTAAAGCCATATATAACTCAGGGCTCTAAAACATATGTAACTGAGGGCTCCAAAGCCATATGTAACATAGTGATCTAAATTCATATGTAACATAGTGCTCTAAAGCCATATGCAACACAGTGCTCTAAAGCCATTATATAACACAGTGCTCTAAAGCCAGCTCTAAAGCAACATGTAACTCAGTGATCTTAAGCTATATAAAATAAAAAACATTTTTTAATTCAATCGAAGAGAATGCTTAAATTCAAACAAGTTTTCAGTATTTAAACTATTTCAAAAAGCTGTTTCGAATCAAGTGAAATAATGGCAAGGTGGCAGTTACAGTCACAAATCATTGCTTGTGTTGACATACATTTATTTCCACTCCCCACGAGGGTTTTCTGTTTTACATTCTTCAGTTCTTCTAAACAGCATGCTGCCACCCGTGCTATCTCTGGACCAAAACGGAATGACTGAAATCAAACAACAGTAACAAGAGAATATATCGCTGTACTGTCTATTCCTCGGGAAAATAAATAAATCAAAATATTCATATACTTCATTAACTTTTGTTATGATTACATAATTAAATGAATTTGTATCAATGATTAATGACTCATCAACACAGTATACAATACAATAATTCTTTATTAAGTAATCAAAGGCCTCCGGCCCACAATACAAGTATAATACATAATGTGAATTATAACAAACTTTTACTTAAAGCTGCTCCATAGGGAGGGGAAGGATACTCTTACTATTGAATAGATTCCTATAGTTGTTTAATATGTGAGGAAGGTAGATTCCATTACACGGGCAGCCCCGTCTACATCCTAATCCGACAGACGAGGCAGGATTGGTAACAAGAAGTTATAAAGGTCCAGATATTAAATTTCACCAATGTCAATCCCAACAGATATTAAATTAATGCCATTAACAGTGGGAGATTCATGTCGTAGCGGAAACCGGACATGATCTATATTTCGTCGGAAGTAGGTCACAGCGACCGAAAATTTTGCACATGATGTAAGATTCACATAAGGAACATTCTGGCGATGTTTGGTGAAAATCCTGTTAGAAAAAAGCAAGATGCACATGTCGTAGCAGAGACCGGACATGACCTATATTTTGTTGAAAGTAGGTCACAGCGACCCAAAACTGTGCAATTAAAGTTGGATCTATATAATGAACATCCTGGTGGAGTTTGGTGAAAATCCTGCAAGTAATGAAGGAGATATTAAGAAATGGAAATCGGACACATGAACGCACGAACGTACGCACATATACCCGGACGACATCGTGACCGCTAAGTCGAGATCCGTAATTGTGCTCAACAAAAAAAACTGTTGCACGTTGAATTTGTCACCATAAGGGCATAACAACATGTTCAAATGATCTTGAAGATGCTAAACTGGTATAAAGTGGGTAAAGAAATGGTATTATAAGCACATATCTGACAAAGCGCCACACAACGAACAAAGAAACATTTTGTCATGCTTTACTGAAATCATCAAATGTTGCTTATAGAGAAACAATGACAAAAATACTATTGCATACGCTTGTCTGTCCTTAGGTCAACAGAGCTATAAAGGGACAAATAAATCAAAATTGAACCAGAGTTCCATTGCGCTACTTACAAGTCCCACATATTATGTGAAACTAGTGCTCATAGTTGTCTTTAAGGGACATCTAAAGACTCTTTGAAAAGCTGCTTGGACGTGTCCATGTTTTACTTAGTAGAAGACACCTCACCTGTGTAAGACAGAAGACTGTGTCTGCCCTAATGCTGCTCTTGGCGTTGAGGCCCCTGTGAAGGAATAGATCTGCTGGTATCAAAAGACACCTGACTCACCTGTGTTAGATAGAAGACTCTGCCCTAATACTGTCCATGGCATTGATGACCCCTCTGAAGGAATTCATAACTTTCACATGACATCAAAATAATTTGACCAATCAGTGATCAATAAAATAAAAGACCTCCACATTCTGGTAGGGGGTCAACTCGGTGTTTATCGTTGGTGCTCAACTGACTTTAGCCATTTATAAAACCAGTTTGTAGTGATAATTATATTAAAAGCTTTATTTTTTGTGTACATCTATCTATGTATCTTCTTTTGGTGTTGTCTGATTTTAAAATACCAATATGGATACATTTAATTTAAATCAAGGTCTAATATTTTCATTTTTCATATAGAGATTGAGGATAAAGTCCGAGTAAACCCCTTTATTTTAACCTACAGAATATCTCGACCTACCGGAAGTTGACCAGATGTGAAAGTTATGAATAGATCTACTTCTATCAGAAGAAACCTGTCTCACCTGTGTGAGATAGAAAACTGTGTCTGCACTAATGCTGTCCATTGCATTTTTGGCGCCTCTGAAGGAATAGATCTGCTGGTGGGGGTCCCCTACAAGGATCTTACACTGGGGCTGGTTGAGAATGATATCTGTTATGGCTACAATGACAAATATAAACTGTCTGACAAACTAAAAAATCAAACAATAACTTGAGAATACATATTACACAGGGAAAACGAAATATGCAAAAAACATTTTACAGTACAAAATAGACATATCAGGAATGAGATCTTGAGCGTCAACTTAAGTATACAATAGACATATCTGAAGTGAGATCTTGAGCCTCATCTACTGGTACACAAGATATATAACTGGAATGAGATATTGAGCCTCATCTATCAGTATATAACAGACATACCTGGAGTGAGACCTTGATCCTCATCTACCAGTATACAATAGACATACCTGGAGTGAGACCTTGAGCCTCATCTACCAGTATACAAAAGACAAGCCTGGAGTGAGATCTTGAGCCTCATCTACCAGTATACAATAGACATACCTGGAGTGAGACCTTGAGCCTCATCTACCAGTATACAAAAGACAAGCCTGGAGTGAGATCTTGAGCCTCATCTACCAGTATACAATAGACATACCTGGAGTGAGACCTTGATCCTCATCTATCAGTATACAACAGACATACCTGGAGTGAGATCTTGAGCCTCATCTACCAGTATACAAAAGACAAGCCTGGAGTGAGATCTTGAGCCTCATCTACCAGTATACAACAGACATACCTGGAGTGAGAACTTGAACCTCATCTATCAGTATACAAAAGACAAGCCTGGAGTGAGATCTTGAGCCTCATCTACCAGTATACAACAGACATACCTGGGGCGAGACCTTGAGCCTCACCTATCAGTATACAATAGAAATACCTGGAGTGAGACCTTGAGCCTCATCTATCAGTATTCAACAGACATACCTGGAGTGAGATCTTGAGCCTCATCTATCAGAATACAATCATATTCGCGAAGGCTTGGTTTGGATTGTTGATATAGTTTGAGGTAGCCATCATGTGACATCCCAATTTTCTTGTTGTTGGGGTCTTGCATCTGTCTCCAGATGTGTTCAGCATCACTCACATACAGCTAAATAAAGACACGAAAGTGTATTATGCCCTAGATATGTGGAGGATTTGACATATGTATCAACTATTAAAGCTTACAAGATGTGTTAAGGCAAAATATAGCATATTTTTATTAAATCAGGGCTATAACTCTAAAGTATTATCCGATATTGATGTTTTTCTAACTCAATCGACCTTTCATAGACATTAAGATTTTGGCAAAGTTTAGTAATTCAGCAATATAAAGACTCTAGCCAAGTTTGGTAAAGATCAAATGCACAATAAAGGTGACAGAGTGTTGACAAGGATAAATATAGCATTTTTCATTAAATGAAGGGCCATAACTCTGATGTTTATTATCTAATATTGGTGGTTTTCTAACTCGTCTGAACTTCCATCTATATTAAAACTCTGGCCAAGTTTGGTAAAGATCAGATGAAAAATGAAGGGGAAGGTTAAAAGTTAACAGACAATGGATGCACGACAGACAAAAGACCATAACATAAACATATTGCCATGGAGATAAATACCATGCACACTAACTTTTAAACAAGCGACATAACCAGACACCATAAAAGGGTTAAATGCCAAAATCCCAATATGTATTGAATATAACGCTATATACTTTGAAATGCTGCTTTTGAGTATGAATATATGCTTGTATAAATTGCCCTTTGGATGTTTTATGGTAAATCTCTCATATAATACAATGTATCAGAAGTCAAGTTGATTCAACTATAAATTAAATAACAAACCACTTTCGCCGGTTCATCAATAGGCTCCTTGGTGCCCTTTTTCTCGTTGATCCTCTCCTCAGGCACATGGTGTGTAGTGATACGGGGGTCAGCAGAAGCGAAGAATTTCTCAATAGTTGTCATTACACACTTGGCACGAATAAACAGGTTTTCTCCCTTCCTTCGTTCCAGGCGCTGTGTAAGTGTGTACACATTGATCTCATTCAGCTTTGATGCATATCTGAAATAAAAATGGTTTCATTCAACAAATAGTGACAATGGCCTGATATCTAAAAAACTATTGGAGGATTTTTCATGAAATTTGGTCAACATACATACTGATTTCTCACCGATATAACTGACAAAAAATTTAATTTCTAATAGATTTACTCTGTAGCCAAAATACATGCCACTACTGTTACATAGTATTATAACTTACCATATGTTAATGGTACATGATGTTGATGGTGTAAAATAAAACTGTTATTGGAAAGAAATTAGTTCTTATTGCAGGGTTTCACATTCTTCAATGGAGAATGAACCTAGGTGTCCACTCATTTGTTCGTCGTCTCGCACACACTAAGTTATATATTATTTAATAAATGTGTATGCAATACATTATGTCTAAAAGTGAATTACCCTCCAAACAAGTTAGCTTTTGTTGTGACATTGTTTTGCAAAAATACAGTTTAAACAACTCTCACCTTTGTCCAAACTTTGTATAAGCAAGAGCATGGCCTGTCTTACAGGTGACATTATGTGGGAAGTTTTTCCTGGCGTAATCACTTACAGACCTGGATAAAGAAATGAAATTACTAGTTTATAAAAAGGAATGTTCATTAAAGTGACACAATCATGAATTTAAATAATGTGACAAGTGTAGGTTTTTTTTCTCTCCAGAAATAATGTTTTAAAACTGAATTCCAATTCTCGAACTTGTATTTAGAAATAACCGATGTTTAAAGGTCACCATTTCTTTAACCCTTCATGTTGGTTGGCCTCTTAACACAGGTTTACCTGTACTTACTTGTTATAGACGACAAGGAGGAACCTTTTGTCTGGTCTCAGCTGTGTATACTTCACCAACCTGGTAGTCTTACATGTGCCTGTACTTACTTGTTATAGACGACAAGGAGGAACCTTTTGTCTGGTCTCGGCTGTGTATACTTCACCAACCTGGTAGTCTTACATGTGCCTGTACTTACTTGTTATAGACGACAAGGATGAACCTTTTGTCTGGTCTCGGCTGTGTATACTTCACCAACCTGGTCGTCTTACCTGTGCCTGTACTTACTTGTTATAGACGACAAGGAGGAACCTTTTGTCTGGTCTCAGCTGTGTATACTTCACCAACCTGGTCGTCTTACCTGTTTCTGTACTTACTTGTTATAGACGACAAGGAGGAACCTTTTGTCTGGTCTCAGCTGTGTATACTTCACCAACCTGGTAGTCTTACATGTGCCTGTACTTACTTGTTATAGACGACAAGGATGAACCTTTTGTCTGGTCTCGGCTGTGTATACTTCACCAACCTGGTTGTCTTACCTGTGCCTGTACTTACTTGTTATAGACGACAAGGAGGAACCTTTTGTCTGGTCTCGGCTGTGTATACTTCACCAACCTGGTCGTCTTACCTGTTTCTGTACTTACTTGTTATAGACGACAAGGAGGAACCTTTTGTCTGGTCTCAGCTGTGTATACTTCACCAATGTGGTAGTCTTACCTGTTTCTGTACTTACTTGTTATAGACGACAAGGAGGAAGCTTTTGTCTGGCCTCAGCTGTGTATACTTCACCAATGTGGTAGTCTTACCTGTTTCTGTACTTACTTGTTATAGACGACAAGGAGGAACCTTTTGTCTGGTCTCGGCTGTGTATACTTCACCAACCTGGTCGTCTTACCTGTGCCTGTACTTACTTGTTACAGACGACAAGGAGGAACCTTTTGTCTGGTCTCAGCTGTGTATACTTCACCAACCTGGTCGTCTTACCTGTGCCTGTACTTACTTGTTATAGACGACAAGGAGGAACCTTTTGTCTGGTCTCAGCTGTGTATACTTCACCAACCTGGTCGTCTTACCTGTGCCTGTACTTACTTGTTATAAACGACAAGGATGAACCTTTTGTCTGGTCTCGGCTGTGTATACTTCACCAACCTGGTCGTCTTACCTTTGCCTGTACTTACTTGTTATAGACGACAAGGAGGAACTTTTTGTCTGGCCTCAGCTGTGTATACTTCACCAACGTGGTCGTCTTACCAGTGCCTGTACAAATGAAATTATAAAGGGGGTAGTCTCAAATAAGTTGACATATATAAGGGCTTACAAAATAAGCAATACAAAAATGGAAATTTAGCGAATTACAAGTGCCCTTACTGTAAACATTTGTGTATAATATTGTTGGAATGCAATGGAAGATTAAAAAAGTTGTAATCCAGACACAAAACTTGACCTATGACCTTTCAGTCTAATTGTGACCTTGACCTTTCTGATACTAACCTGGATGAAAACATGAAACATTGTGGAGAACATAAATTGTGTGTATAATAGTACTGTATTAGAATACAAGATACAGAAAGTTATAGCTCAGACACAAAAGTATAGCAATAACCTTCAAAGTGCAAATGTGATTTAGACCTTGAAGACAAGTATCTGGCTTTGGTTGTGACACATAATCACATAGAGGTGAACATGTGTGTTATAATACAATGATATGTGAAGAAGTTACAAATTAGACGTACAACCTTTAAAGTGTAAATGTGACCTTGACCTCATGAGCTGGGAGAGGAAAGCTATACAGTGTATCATAGTGGGTGACATTTGTGTATAATATTGTTTTAATCAATTGACAGATGAAGAAGCAATATCCCATGCGCAAAATTATAGCAATAACCTGAGTGTGACCACAAAGGGCCTGGTCACTGATCATGACACAAGGTCTTATAGTGGTGAACATTTGAGTATGATATTACTGGAATCAAATGATAGCTGTTGAAGTTAAAGGCAGGACATAAAATCATAGCAATAACCTTCAATCTCTAAGTGTGACCTTGACCTAGAAGATAAGGCCCATGCTGTTGATCGTGACACATCATCACATTTCTGTAATATTGTTCGAATGCAATGATAGATGAAGAGCTTATGACATAGACATGAACCAGACCTATGACCCTTAAAGTCTAAGTGTGACCTTGATCTTTAAGTTACTGACCTGTGTAAAGATCATGAAACATTGTCTCATGGTAGAGATCACTTGTGTATGCTATTATTGGAATTGAATTATGGATAAAGAAGTATAACCCGGACATGGAATTAATGCAATAACCTTCAAAATCTAAGTGTGACCTTGAATGTAATGACCTGACGTTCGTTGTGACACACAGTCTAATGGTGGTGAACATTTGTAAAATATATTGTTGGAATAAAATGATTTTATGTCCTGCCTTTAACTTCTTCAGCTATCATTTGAAGTTACAGCCCCAATTAGAAATTAGACCTATAACTTTTGAAGTCTATGTGTGACCTTGACCTTTGAGATACCAACCTGGGTGACAAACATGACATATCGTCTAGGTATGTTGAACATTTGTACAAATTTATATTAAAATCCCTCAAGGCATATGAGAGTTAAGGACCAGGCAC
Organism: Cyrtodaria siliqua; assembly: GCA_037043455.1. Classification (NCBI taxonomy): domain Eukaryota; kingdom Metazoa; phylum Mollusca; class Bivalvia; order Adapedonta; family Hiatellidae; genus Cyrtodaria; species Cyrtodaria siliqua. The sequence continues at coordinate 154,467 of JAWPHD010004863.1, read as the reverse complement.
AACTTTAGTCGAACAGAATTGCAGAATGATGGCATAATGGGATGATGGTATGATGGAATGGTGGCAAGGCAGAATGATGGCATGATGGAATGATGGACATCAAGCAAACCACAGTCCTCTCTGGCAGAAACTGGTAGGGGTTTAATAAGCCTATACAAGAGCTCTTGTCAACTACAACAAGTAGATTCTAATTCTGAAGTCTCACCTGCAAAAGCTACAATTTTGATCACCTCGTCTGCTCTCGTCTGATGTTTCACAATACGCAACTGTTCATGTGTGAGGCCAACACTGCCTGTATCTCTGCTGGAATAGGCAAAGTCGGGATTTTGGAGAAAATGGGGCGAGTGGTGGGAGTGGGGCATTAATCATGTAATAATGCCTTTGAAATCTCCCAAACTTTGAGTAAACATCTGCATAGTTTTCTGTACTTGATATAAAATATTCCTGATTTCTCCATGACCCCTGGTGACGATTAATAATACGAGGCTGTAGCACTTCACTTGATCATTTCATCATAACGTGCATTATTGGTGTGTGTTATAACTGACAGAATCTCCCGACGATATCCAGCCTTGGTTGATCAACACCAATCATGTTGGCTAAGTGACGGTGGGGTCTCTGTTGTCACTGTTAGCTAGGCAGAGTTGCAGTTCGGATCCACAAGGAAGTGGTTAGTTATCTCTCTTTCTCAGACAAAGAGAGACAGAGAGAGAGATGTAAATTAGTGCTAAAGGTGCCAAGTGTTGTTATTTTTTTACAAATGTACAATTCTCATTAAACTACTGAACTGTTGTGCATTATTATTATCATACCTGTATTTACTGCTGCAATCCACTCCAGGATACAAATGTAAATCAGCACCACTCGATGTCGAGGCATTCTCATACAAGTACAGGGCATAGAACAGACGGTAGTGCATCCTGTATTTGAAACAATGTTATATAAAATACAATGAATACAAGAATTAAAACATAAATCAAATGATTCTCTTACTATGGACAGTCTATCTGTAAAGTGTCATGCATATGTCTTGATGAGTTAAAGAAAAGACAAGGATTTTCATTATCAGGTCAAGGTGACAATGCACCTATTGACCACAAAATGTATAGGGTGAAGTTTCATGCCGGTGGTTACTAATCTTGAGGAGTTATAGAGCTGAGAAGGTTTTTCAATATCAGGTCATGGTGACCTTGATGTTGAACTTACTGACCCCAAAATATATGTCGGTCATTTTCTTATTTTCTTTCATCATGAACAAACGACTGTAAAGTTTCATGAGTGTGGCTGTGTCTTGAAGAGTTATAGAGTGAACAAGGTTGTGTCTACAGATGGACAGACTGAATCCAGTATACACGCCCTTTAACTCATAGCTGTCAAGGTCCAATGGAGGTCAAGAGGGAGGTGGGGTTCCAAGGATCATTTAAGGTCATTTTTTAGAATACGTGAGAACATAGAATGTATGCGTGCGAGTGTGATTTAACACAAAAATGTATATATCTATAATCTCCTTGCACGTGCACTGAGACGTACTGACAGTAAATCAAGTTACAAACCCATTCCAAACATCTGCTTTCCTTGCCAGCTTGAAGGCATACAGGAACGTGGCTATACAGTACAGGCACTCTATAATCTCCTTGCACGTGCACTGAGATGTACTGACGGTCAGACATCGAATAATCTCCTGAATCTGGTACACGTCATGTGACACAATAACCAGGATGGTGATCACACACCAGGGGTTTGGATCCTGCACAATAAAGGTCAAGTACATTATGTACGCTACAACTGTAAACACACACCAGGGGTTGGGATCCTGCACAAGAAAGGTCAAGTACATTATGTACGCTACAACTGTAGTCTGGGAAAAAGAGTTCTAAAGTATTAATAAAATACACTTTTCAGGGGCGTTCCTGGGCCTAATTTAGGTATACGCACCATCGAGTTTTGGATTCACAAATGTGCCTAACCCCACTATACCTTCAGTTTTTATTGCATTTTTCGCATTTTTAGCCTTTTTTATTTGTTTGCTTCTTTAACAGCCTGTACGCACGTGCGTCAGTGCGTATGCCCAGGTACGCCCCTGCTTTATAGGTCTAGACAGAGTTTGTTATGTATTAAAAATACACTCAATTGTTTAGGTGTTTTTTGTTTTTTTTAAGAGCAAAAGCATTGAAGATTAAGTATTTTTATGACAATTTTACAATTTACATGTTTAAAAATAAAAATATTTAATTTATCTGCAATACTAATTATAGCTTGTCTTGAACCCTTATGATCTTTCTGATAGGTGAGAAAAGTAATATACCCCATGTGTGAGACAATCTGTGAGTCGTTCATCAATGAGAGCCTTGGCCCAGTGATACAGGCTGTGTTTCTGCAGACATTGTAGCATGTTGGCATTCAGTACTGGCTTAGACTCCTTCATGTACCTAAAACATGGGATCCACATGTCAAATTTATGTTTTGCATGTGAAAAGAAGTTGCACATGTTCTCCTCACAGGTACTATACCATTTTAAACTTGCCGTATCTAATGTGGCAGATCTCAGTTAACCACATTTGTCTGAGATGATACTCAATAAACTAGGTCATTTCTCTGAGAACTAGGTCATTTTTCTGAGATGATCTCCACTTAACTGGTATGATTTTTTGAGACTGTGTTCATTAAACTAAGTCATGTATCTTAGATTGGATTCATTAAACTGGGTCATTTGTTTGAGATTTTACTCATTCAACTAGGTCAGTTGCCTGATTTTTAGGTCACTTGTCTGAGATGATACTTGTTAAACTAGGTCATTTGTCTGAGAACTAGGTCATTTATCAGAGATAGTACTTGTTAAACTAGGTCATTTATCAGAGACAGTACTTGTTAAACTAGGTCATTTATCTGAGAACTAGGTCATTTATCTGAGATGGTACTCCTTAAACTAGGTCATTTATCTGAGATGTTACTCTTTAAACAAGGTCTTTTGTCTGAGAACTAGGTCATAAGTCCAGACTCTATTGTGCCCATCGCGTCAGGTATACCTTGACGTGTTCGTTGGCAGACGGACTATAAACCTTAGAATTACACACACACACACACACGAGAACTAGGTCATTTGTCAGAGATGGTACTCACTAAACTAGGTCGTTTGTCTGTGAATGGAACTTGTTAACTAGGTCATTTGTCCAAGATGGTACTCACTAAACTAGGTCATTTGTCTGAGACGGTAGTTTATTAACTAGGTCATGTGAAACATATGATGTTGGTTCATAAATTCATATCAACTCAAGCTGGAAAAATCATGATCAAATAAGTTGCCTTTCTGACCGAACCTTATAAATAAATTAAGACACATATATATTTTTAATGGGATGTAACTGCACTAAACATTTATTATTTCATTTCTTCTGTGCACAATAGACTGATGATTCATTAACTAGTACACTTTTTCAGAGAAGTATATGTGTCCATTCCAAAGATACTAGGGTTTCTAGAGTATGGACTTAAAACTTCTGAAAATATATTTTGTTAGTCAAACCTTATAAGTAAGTAAAGTCCAGACTCTATTGTGCCCATCGCGTCAGGTATACCCTGACGTCTTCGTTGGCGGACGGACTATAAACCTTAGAATTACACACATACACACACACACACCTTATAAGTGAGTCGAGGTAGTTTGCCGGTCGAAGCATTCCATTTTTGTGCATTATGGCCTGAACATCCCGACGGCTTGTGCCCAGGTCCTTCTTCAGTTTGTGGTACAACTTCTTCCAGCGCACAAACTGTACAGGAAAAAACAAACATAGTGTAACAAATGGAAATGATTGTTTGGTGGAATGATGCTTTACGTCATTTTCAGCACATTTTAGGCTATATATGATGGTCGAACTGTAATGTGTACCATACAGATTTCCCTAAAGTACCTATCGAACCACTACTGTACCAGGTTTAACTTTCTCTATAGAACTAGCATTCAAAGATTCTTGCCTTCAAAATAATGTTTGGTGAAAACAAAAGCTAGCTTGCACTTTTAACAATGTGAAATGAGTTAGAGACCTATTTCACAGTGTTAAAGTCTCACACAGTGATAACATCTCACTGTTCAGTAAATGTCAGTCTTTATTTCTTTCGGAATATGATCAATATTCCTAGAGGATCTTTTCTAAATTGATTATTTTGCTCCATATTTAAGCTCTCTAACCAAATTGTAGATCATAGACTTACCAGGAAGCAATGGTTTACTAGGGTCATGTGGCAATCTTGAATTAATTAATAACAAAGTATTAAAATTAGCACCCTGACTTATATAACCATTCAGTATTATCTTTTAAAACTGCCTGCATATAAAAGGTAATAACATCTGGAGTTTTCATTTTTTCGTTATTATTCTATCTTAGCTTAAATATAGTACTGGCACTATATAATCATCAATGGGTAATATAGTACTGGCGCTATATAATCATCAATGGGTAATATAGTACTGGCACTATATAATCATCAATGGGTAATATAGTACTGGCGCTATATAATCATCAATGGGTAATATAGTACTGGCACTATATAATCATCAATGGGTAATATAGTACTGGCACTATATAATCATCAATGGGTAATATAGTACTGGCTCTATATAATCATCAATGGGTAATATAGTACTGGCACTATATAATCATCAATGGGTAATATAGTACTGGCGCTATATAATCATCAATGGGTAATATAGTACTGGCGCTATATAATCATCAATGGGTAATATAGTACTGGCACTATATAATCATCAATGGGTAATATAGTACTGGCGCTATATAATCATCAATGGGTAATATAGTACTGGCACTATATAATCATCAATGGGTAATATAGTACTGGCTCTATATAATCATCAATGGGTAATATAGTACTGGCGCTATATAATCATCAATGGGTAATATAGTACTGGCGCTATATAATCATCAATGGGTAATATAGTACTGGCACTATATAATCATCAATGGGTAATATAGTACTGGCACTATATAATCATCAATGGGTAATATAGTACTGGCTCTATATAATCATCAATGGGTAATATAGTACTGGCGCTATATAATCATCAATGGGTAATATAGTACTGGCACTATATAATCATCAATGGGTAATATAGTACTGGCGCTATATAATCATCAATGGGTAATATAGTACTGGCGCTATATAATCATCAATGGGTAATATAGTACTGGCGCTATATAATCATCAATGGGTAATATAGTACTGGCGCTATATAATCATCAATGGGTAATATAGTACTGGCACTATATAATCATCAATGGGTAATATAGTACTGGCGCTATATAATCATCAATGGGTAATATAGTACTGGCGCTATATAATCATCAATGGGTGATATAGTACTGGCGCTATATAATCATCAATGGGTAATATGCAAATTTGCTTTGAACTATTTAAATCATTACTAATAATGAATTCCAATTGTTAGTTATGTAGAAATACTAATGGGCCGCCATTAGATTGTCCCATTGGGGTGTGTTCCTTTAAAGAAACCGCCAAATAACGGCAACATTGTACTATAAAACCATTTATCAAAACTCTATCCAGATGTTCAGGTCATATAATAATGGATATGTGCCGATTAAAAGTGTGTTTTTTTCACGGGTTCTTAAAATACCCGTGACTGAACATACGTAAAATGAATTACGAGTTGGTAACTCTTAATTCGACGCTCCAGTTTTTGGGGTTTGGCCTGGCTGGTTAAAGCCGTTTATATTGTGTCAATAGAGTTTGGATTCTGAAAGTATGTAAGTTATATATATACTTCGTCATTGGTAGGTTTATAAACGGTGTACAAAAGTTGTAAAATGTGCCTGTTGATGGTGGGATAGGGACTTTAAATGACTTTATCATGCAGATATGCACTTTTCTGCCTAATAAAGGGGTGACCGATTAAATTTTGCTTTATTAGGCACCTACCAATAGAGCAAATCAATGCGGAATCCCTCGGCGTTTATTGTACGTAACGTTATCTGACGTCATGCACGTAACGTTGCATGACATCATAAAACAAACAAAAAACAACAACATGGCGGCGTCCTCGATAAGCGTACCGTTCTGAGAAATAGGTAATAATAGTAATTCATACAGAAAATATGGATAATCTACATGATAAATAGAATATTATGTCAGTGCCTTTTACTATCAAGTTTATTAGGCTCGGCACGAAAACGGAGAATGTATCGGCAGAGCCTCGCCATTCTTCGTTTTCTAAGCCTCGCCTAATAAACTTGATAGTAAAAGGCACTGACATAATATTCTCTATGTATTACCTTTGCATCAGCGATGATCTCGTTCCATTGCAGACAGACCAGATTACTATTCAGGCACAAGTCCAACATTGGAAGCTGGCAGAAGATATTTTCTAACACTTCTGATGGAAGTCTCCCAAAATGAATTATCTTTGTATCTTCATCTTCAGAATACATTTCATCAGCCATATCCGTTTCAAATTCAGCGTTCATGTCAAAATCGTCATTTTCAAAATATTTAGCAAAGTCATCATCCATTTTAGCTGGCTTGTTTGGTTCTAGAAAACTTAACTGCTTCTGATCTTGCTTTGATATGTCATTTCTGGGTTTCTTAGATTTGTATTCAATTCTTTTCTGAACCAACTGCTTGACCACAGGTTTATCACTGACCTTTGACCCTTGAGAAGATTGTGAAGAACTGTTTTCATTTACATACGTCGTTGAATTTCCAATTTTTTTGATGGGTGTAAACATTAACGTTCGACGTGATTTCTGTTGACCATCTTGACATCTATTCTCCAACTCACATCTACCAGCTATTGGTGTGTTGGTCTTCATCAAGTCCAACATATTGCCCTGGTTACTAACTGACCTACTTTTATTTTGGCTATGACAAGAAGCAGTATTATGATTGTAACTTGGCACTGCAGTCATTCTTGTAATGTTTGATGGTGAAACAACAACAGGCGAGCCTGAACATCCAACTGCACCACTCACACTCTCAACTGAGTTGTCACCAACCTCTGACCCCTGACCTTGAGAATGCTGTGATGAAAGCAGACTGCTTTCTTGACTACTGTCAGTTACGTAAGTCGCAGAGTTACCAATTCTCGTGACTGGTGTATACATCACTGTTCTTGGTGGCGTCTTTTGTGGTGGTGTCTTCTGTAGTTCTTGACTAGATCTATTTTCAGTCTTATGAATATTATTTGGCACCCAAGACTTTCTAGCAATGTTTGATGGTGAAACAACATCCGTTGAGCTTGAAAAAGAGGTTTTACTGAACTTTGACCCCTGACCTTGAGAATGTTGTGATGAATGCCGACTGTTTTCTTGACTACTGTCACTTACGTAGGTTGCAGAGTTTCCTATTCTCTTGATGGGTGAATACATCATTGTTCTTGGTGACGTCTTCTGTAGATCTTGACTAGATCTATTTTCAGTATTATGAATATTACTTGACACCCAAGCCTTTCTAGCAATGTTTGATGGTGAAACAATACCCTTTGAGCTTGAAAATCCAGTTGCACGACCCATACTCTCAACAGAGTTTTCACTGAACTTTGACCCCTGACCTTGAGAATGTTGTGACGAATGAGGACTGTTTTCTTGACTACTGTCACTCATGTAGAAGGAAGAGTTTCCTATTCTAGTGATGGGTGAATACATTACTGTTTTTGGTGATGTTTTTTGTAGACCATCTTGACTACACCTATTTTCCGTATTATGAATGCCCATCAAGCGTGAAAATCCAGTCGCACCATCCTTACTCTTAACAGAGTTTTCACTGAAGTTTGGCACCTGTTCTTGAGAATGTTGTGATGAATGTGGAGTGCTTTCTTGACTACTGTCACTCATGTAGGTAGAAGAGTTTCCGATTCTTGTAATAGGGGAGTACATAACTGTTCTCGAGTTTTGCAGACCGTCCTGACTACCAGTATATCTATTTTCTGACTTATCTTCAGTAGCTGTTGGTGTGCTGGTCTTCATAAAGCGTGAACTATTGCCCTTGTTAATAACCCGTTTACTACTTTTACTTTTGTCCATCTTGGTAGCGCCTAGCATCTGAAAGACAATTAAATGAAGTTATGCAAATAGTCCTGAAGACTTATTGAAAAATATATAATATTATTATACTTCACTGTTAACACTCCATGTAAAAAATCCATACCCTGCCAGGTTGATATTTCGTGCTATCACCCTCAACGCGCCAAAGTGCAAAATATAATCCCGCTAGCTTTTTGAAAAGCTCAGTTCTAAAAATAGATTTTTTCAAAAACAACAACAAGTTTTTCTTTATTATCGAGTATATAGTGCATTAGGAGTATTTGTTCGGTATAATAAAATAAATATCACATCCTCTTGAGGGTGCCAGTGGATATTATCAACCCTCGAAATGATAATGTATCGCCTCGGTCGACATTACATTCTCGGGTTGATATATCCACTGGCACCCGGAAGAGGACGTAATATTTACAGTGCTCCAAGAAAATTAAAATTGGGGACTTGCCCAGGGTAAGTAGATTTCAAAAGTCCACTTGCCCTGACTGAAAAGTCACTTGCCCGGATTTATTTTTTAGTTGCCCCGAAATTGTTAGTACCAATGAATAATTGCCGGTACATAGCTTTTGTCGATATTGAATACTTCGCTAAATTAACTTTGTTTTATTTATAATTAATTAATAATACACCTGTGATTAGAATCAAACAATAAGGTTCTATTTTTCTGTATTTTCCTTTAATTTATCCATTGCATCGTATAACAAAAACAATACCATTTACATTTTTAGAATCGCGCCGCAAATCACATAAAAACCTGTACCGGGTCCCGCAAATTAAACCATCCAAAAACAGGTGCACGTTCCCGATGTTATTTAGCAGCTTGCATTTGTGAATAGGCATTCGTTGTAAAGCACTGTTATGATACAGACTTGCTAAAAATAGAAAATACAGCAATTCATTGAAAAATAAGAATATAAAATCGAAATCACTGTTCAAACGGTTAATATTCAAGTGATTTTTCTTCTTCTACATGTACAACGTGACAAATTTGTATGCCCACCCAAAGTTAATATGAAAGCTGTAATGCGATTGGTTCAAATCGTGTAATCAACCAGTGAAATGCACGCTTTTAAATTGATGAACTTTAATCAAGGGAGAGAACTCTTTATTGTTCAACATATAACATTATGGCTTGAAATTACACGTGATTAAGGTTGAGTTTTAGTTTGCAAAGTCTTATTGTCCCCGGGCGTCGGGCTATCCACAGACCTAATAACAAATAGATTGGACACTACGAAACTTATCTAAATTTTACGTGGCACAGTGCAAAAATTTCACAAATTATTTCCCAAATTTAAACACACATATCATGAAGAGTTTTATAGATACAAGTTTCATTCATGCCAAATTCCATCACAATTTTATTTTTTTCCCAATGGTAGTATTTTTCTTTCTCTTACATTTAGAACAAAAAAGGAGTTGGACGGAAACTTGACTATTAAAACCTTGATTTTTAAGAGAAAAGCGAAAAATGATGACATTTTTAACTTTAACATCTTTTTATACAATTTCTTACTTTCAAAATAAACAGAAATTATTATAATCCCATTTTGCTATTCACAATGAATCTTTTGAATGTATTCTCATCAAAATCAGGGAATAATTGAGAGAGAAGATAGAAGGAAAAGTTAAGGTGCCACGTGATATTTTGGTTACTTCATTGGTTAAGATAGGAAGTTTCCTATCTGTTTATTAATATGTTTGTGGGCTATCCTATTCTTGGAGAACTGATTTACATAATATCACAAATCTTCTTAAGGAAATGAATTTTTGTTTAACAGCTCAACTCAATGTTTATGTTATTTTAGACTGCCGCAGAGAGAGGGGAAGGATACATAGGAAACCAGGAACCGTGCCCTATTCTTACTATCAGGTAGATTCCTATGTTCCTATAGCTGGAAAGATATTCTCTGATACATGGCAGGGATCGCCTGGTTTACGCTGATGACTTGCCAAAGGACACATCAAAGTAACCCAGTGGTGCCAGTCAGACCGTGATAACTGGAGTCAGAGTGAATGTGTTACCCACTCACTCAGGGCCACCATAACCTCTGAAGGGAAGTCATATGCTTTAAAGTTAAGGAAAGTCACATACCTAAAAGTTAAGGAAAGTTACATACCTAAAAGTTAAGGAAAGACACATACCTAAAAGTTAAGGAAAGTCACATACCTAAAAGTTAAGGAAAGACACATAACCTAAATGTTAAGGAAAGTCACATATTTAAAGTTAAGGAAAGTCAAGAGGGCCTGTGTGACCCAAGAAGGCCTGTGTGGGCCTGTGTGAATGCTCTGCCAGTATAGGGTTACCATTTTTTACTGGGCTTTATGTCTTGTATTCAGAGATATTTTAAAAAAAAATTACCCCAGGGTCACCATTTGAACAAACTTGCTTATGCTACATGCAATATATGAAAGCATTAACTTTTGTGGTTTCAGAGAGAGAGAGAGAGAGAGGTGGTTCAAGTTTTTATTTATGTATGTCTTTGTAAAGTATGTGACCCTGGTGGCAGGGTCAAATTTGATCCCAGGGTCACCATTTGAACAAATCTGATAGAAGACCATAAGCTAATGCTACATGCAATGTATGTATGACAGCTTTTCCTTGTACGTCTATGTAAAACTTGCAATTTGACAAGAGCTACTTCTCCTGAAATATTTAGAACCCCTTGTAATCCCCTGAATTATATATCACTGAAAAGATAATTTAATTTCCAATACTTTCCATAAAGGAACCGAAGTTGTTACAGTAGTTACAAAATAAAACAAGCTTTTCCATACGTGACTGTCTATGTAAACAATGTGAAATCTCTACATACAAATTTTGGACATCTTGTGCAGAGTTAAGCACCTATTAACTGATAGTTTAACACCTACAGCCATCCATTCTTAAAGAAACTAACCCGCCAAATAACGGCAAAATTGCGCTACAAAACCGGTTATCCAGGCGTTCAGGTCATATAATAATGCATATGTACATATCAGGGCTTCTAAAATTTTAAAATGCAAATCGGTCCAGGTTTTTTACTGCCGTAAGAACCGCACTTATTTTGAAAAAATCACTAAAATCGCCGTACCCCACCCACCATGTTAGCTGCGCCATGCATTTTTTCCGTTTTGTCATTGATATAGAGAACTATTTAAAATGTATGTTTGTATTATATTTGTATTATTTATAACTTACTTTATCACAATTTGTACATTTTAATGACTGACATCATGTCTTCGCTTTACTGAATGAACAATTTTCACTCAATATTAAAATTGTTGATCATCTGAGGAATTGAACCGGAAGTGTTTAATAAACCGGATAAAAAAAAAGGCGGACTAACACGCGCGGACTAGCAGATTATATACGATTTTACATAAATTTGAGTAATATCGTTTTTCATCAATTAGCTTAATTAATACCAAATGTTACGACTAACGCAAACAATTTTGGTCCGACTTAAAAAAAAAACGGTGTCAGGTTTGATCACTTTCCTTAATTAATGTCATTAATATTATACTTAAAGTTATTGTAAAAAAAAAATCAAACAAACAATTAACACATCTCGGTATTTTAATTTTTTTTAATGACGCAAACAAATTTCAGTCCCAGCTTTGGCTACTTAAAAAAAACAACGACACAAGCAAACAGGCTAACACCTTACGACTAACGGTATATCAAAGAAATTACAGACGGTAACACTCGCTTCAGTGAACCGACAGAACGCGTGATATACTTTCACTGATCACACATCAAAGGCATGCTAACTGGCTGGTGATATACTTTCACTGATCACACATCAAAGGCATGCTAACTGGCTATAGACTCTTCCGGAAAACTCCCTACTATCGGTAATGGTTTAGTACAAATTGACCAAATTGACCTACTTTCGCACAGCGAGTGACAAACAATCGTGTTATGGATCAAAGTATATTGCCGCAAGGCATATTTTAGGATATCAGAAGGAGTGTGAAGGGCAATTGTAGATTTTTTAACGACCGATAGATAAAATATCTGGGACCGATTTAAACAGAGATTTTGAAAAGAAAAACGGTCCGGAGAAACAGATTTCGGTCTGGGAACCGATAAACCGGCGATTTTAGAAGCCCTGGTACATATTAAAAGTAAAGGTTTATTAACGGGTTCTAAAACAAGAGCGCCAAGCTGGCCCTCTGAATCGATCACCTGAGGATCTTTGCAATGATGAAAAAATTGTCCTCTCACAAATGCTGATTGAGATGTTTTCAAGCCTTTCCTAACGTAAGTCTATGTAAAAACATACAAACTTTAGACCCAGGGGTAGCAGACATCTTTGACCCCAGGGACTTCGAATAAGCAAATTTGATAGACCAGGGATTAGCGATCATTAATAATAATAAAAAGAGAACAAGAGGGCATGTGGATGCTCTACAAGCTAAAATGGCTCTTATATCAAGGGGTTTCATCATTAAATACTTTTTTCAATACCGTTTTACATTTGTGCAAAACAAAACATTTGACCCCTGGGGCAGGGTCAAATGTGACCAAAGGGTCACCATTTGAACAAACTTAGTAGAGGACCATAAGCCTACAACAAATGCAAAACATTAAACCTCTGACTCTTGTAATTTCAGAGAAGAAGATTTTTTAAGTTTTCCCTATATAAGTCTATGTAAAACATGCAAAATCTTTACATATAAACTTAAGAAAAAATAAATAAAAGAAAAAACGCATCCAAACAGGAAACGATAATACAAACTAAGAATAAAAAAAAATCCAGTAGGATTTGAACCCACGGCCTAGCCTCTCAGTGTACAAGAAGTAATTTAAAGATTTTTCCATGGCAGCCATCTTGGATGTCGTATTAACCTAATTTTAACAAATTTGAAAAACATTCTCCTAAGGATCATCCATGTGAAGTTTGGTCAAAATTGAACAAGCTGTTTCTGAGAATATTTTGTAAAATAAATCCTTAAGTCTTGGTAAAACGTGACCTTTGGGGCAGGGCCAACATTTTAATGTGACCCCAGGATCACCATTTGAACACGCTTGGTAGAGGACCATAAGCTTATAGTAAATGCAAAATATTAAACCTCTGGCTCTTGTAGTTTCAGAGAAGAAGATTATTTAAGTATTTCCCTATAAAAGTCTATAAAAACATGTCAGGGGCGTTCCTGGGGCTAATTTAGGTATACGCACCATCGAGTTTTGGATTCACAAATGTGCCTAACCCCACTATACCTTCAGTTTTTATTGCATTTTTCTTTATCTTTAATAGCCTCTACGCACGTGCCTCGTATGGCCATGTATGCCCCTGCATGCGACCCCTGGGGCGTGGCCAAATTTGACACCAGGGTCACTATTTGAAAAAACTTGGTAGAGGATCATAAGCTCATAGCAAATGCAAAATATTGAACATCTGGCTCTTGCAGTTTCAGAGAAGAAGATTTTTTCAGTTTTTCCCTATACATGTCTATGTAAAACATGTGATCCCTGGGGCATGGCCCAATGTGACCCCAGGGTCACCATTTGAACAAACTTGGTAAAGGATCATAAGCTTATAGTAAATGCAAAATATTAAACCTCTGCAAAGTAGTTTCAAAAAAGAAGATATTTAAAGTATTTCCCTATAGAAGTCCATATAAAACATGTGACCCCTGGGACGGGGTCAAATGTGACCCCAGGGTCACCATTTGAACAAACTTGGTAAAGGACCATAAGCTTATAGTAAATGCAAAATATTAAACCTCTGACTCTTGTAGTTTCAGAGAAGAACATTTTTGATTTTTTTTTCTATATAAGTCTATGTAAAATTGTGACCCATGGGGCGGGGCCAAATTTGACCCCAGTGTCACCATTTGAACAAACTTAGTAGAGAACCATTAGCTGATGCTAGAAGTAATACATGAGAGCTCTATGCCTTGTGGTTTCAGAGAAGAAGATTTTTTAAAGTTTTTTCCTATATAAGTCTATGAAAAACATGCATATCTCAATATACAAACTTTGGACCCCTGGGGCATTGCCATTTTTGACCACGGGGACTTCATTTGAACAAACTTGCTAGTCTAGGCATTGCATATGGCGATCATTTTAAAAGAAAAAAACTGTCAAAATCTGTCCAGTGGTTCTTGGGAAGAAGATTTTTTAAGGTTTCGACCATATATGGTAATGGCGGCCATCTTGGACGTCGCACTGACCTAAATTTAACAAATCTAAAATGCATTCACCTAAGGATCATCCACGTGAAGTTTGGTCAATATTGGCCAAGTGGTTTCTGAGGTGGTCGTTTGAAGAGGTCGTTTGAAGCAAAAGTTAACGATAATGGACGACGGACGGACAGTCGGACGACGGACGAAAAGTGATCCCAATAGATCACCTTGAGCCATCCGCTCAGGTGATCTAAAAACACGTGAATGAATATGAGTAAAATGAATTATGAGCTGGTAACTTTTAATTCAATGCTCCATTTTCAGAGTTTGGCCTAGCTGGTTAAAACCGTTTATATTGTGTCTAAAGAGTTTTGATTCTCAAAATATGTAAGTTATATATTATATATATACCTCATCTTCAATAGGTTTAGAAATGGTGTACATCTTATGTAAAATTTGGCTGTTGTTGGTGGGATAGCTAATTTAAAAGAAATTGTCATTATCTATAGTGAAATCTTGAAAACAAATGTTTAAGTTGTTTACTATTTATAGTAATGGTAATCATCTTGAATGTCTGACGGACCTGTATAGTTCTGTCTTTATCAGAAGCATTTGTGTGAAATTTGAGTGTAAGTGACCCAGTGGTTTCAGAGAAAATGCTGCTAACACCTTTTCACTATATAAATATATGCTAGATATGTGAAATTATGTGAAATCTCTATTCACAAACTGGTCCTTTACCTAGACAAAAATCACAAACTTGATATATGAAGCATTCCTGAGAAGATTTGTTGCTACTTTTAGTAAAGGCAGCCATTTTGAAAGTTTGTTTGGCCTCATTGTTATCTTCTGTAAGGTACATACACATGCAGAGGCATGCATATTAAATTCGAGAAAAATTGTTCACGGTTTCAGAGAAAGTGATGCTGTTTCCCAACATAAAGTTATGCTAAACATCTCTTTATACAAACTTTGGACCCTTGAGGCAGATTCATTTTTGACCCTGCGGAGAGTAAAAACTTTGGCAATAAAGTTGAAGGGGTCATACTGGTTTGAGCTTGTCCATCTGTCTATCTGTCCGTCTGTAGACCAAAATCTCATGTGTTTAACTCCTCATTCATATTAAGATGGATTGTTTTAATATTTTGTATTCTGATTAATTATGATATGAAAATGTTAGCGAAGAAAAACATTGCTATCACGATTTTAGCATTTAACCCGACAAGGCATGATCCTCTGGCATACTGAAAATAGTTCTTGCGCATATAATGTAGCAAGAGAATGCTAGTGTAGGAATATACATGCCTTCTCTAGTTAGCTGAGCTAGCAGTCCGATTGTATCTTCATATTAAGATTAAAGATTTATTCATTCAAAAGCATGAAGTAGCCACAGCATAACGTAATTCACGATTATTTCAATGTTTACGGTGTGAAAATAGAGGCTCTAACAGAAAATATGAAACAAATTTCAGGATCAGTATTTTATAAATTAAATACGGGACAAGTTATTGCTCGTTGACATGGCATGTTGTTTTTCTTATCTCCATTTATGTCCCATGTAAGGATTTTTTGTAGGATTTGGCAACCATCGCCGGCAATTTCGAAGGACACATTCATGCATGTATGAGTTCGCTTCGATGTCAGGTGGTGTTGCCTTTTCGTGATGATGCCCTTTTCTGCGCTAAATTTCAGAGCACTTTCCATGGACCACAATTATACAGAATAGCCAAAAATCACTGGTACAATCTTCTACGTACGCATTCAATACAAACTGCGGAACTGTGCAAATATATGGCCACCAGAGCTGTCTTAACTGCATGGTGAACAGAAACCTTCATCATTTGGTACATACCGTGTGTATTATATCATTTTTCAATCTAAATTGTTTTAATGGTCTACTTGATGTTAAACATAAAAGTATTAAACAGATTAAAAAGATAAACTTTATTTATGAATACTTGAATGAATGAACTTAAGAATGAAGGAATGGTCAATTTGGTTTATCTAAATTACGTTCAACACGTTTATTAAAGAAACACCCATCTCAGCTTAGAGCCTTCAGTCCAGGCCTGTCATTGATAGAAACGATATTGATATATTATCGATTCTTTTCAGATGATCAATATATCGATAAATTTTTCAGAAATCGATTCAAACAAAATAAACGCCTTTTTTTTTTGAGGTTTCCTCATGAAAACTTTCATTCAAACTGGAAATAGGTGGTTTGGGCTAAAACATGTCTGACAGGTGTGTGGACACAATTGTCTTTTAAGTTTCTTTTCTATTTTTTAAATGTACTTATCTCGAAACACACTTCTAACTTGAAACAGCGATTGCTTTGCTGACACAAGAAATAAATCTATATAAAAAGAGGGTAATTTTGACCACTGAATTAATAATCATAAATGCCTAGTATTATGTAGAAAAGATCAAGCAAACTACCATATATGCTTCAAAGACCATATCTGAAATGTTACAACCATTTAAAAGCAATATATACATGTTTTAACATTTGAAATGCTTAAATGCTCAAGCAAGTACAGACATAACCATTTCATTCGATATATTGATGTACCGTGGCGTCAATATTTTTCCTTCGATATATCCATGGATATGATCAATACTAGTGTTGTTCCGATTAATTGATTAATCAAGAAATTGTCAGTAAACGCCCCCGATGTTATCGTCGACGTTGAAATAGAATTTGTTGACAAATTATACCGTTCCAGTGTTTTCGTTGGCCAAGATTTGTCATTCTTTATTGAATCGCTTAACTTAAAATGAACACTGATTTGATGAATTAAGTCCACCAGCCAATCAAATGATGTTTAACAAAATAAAACAGGCAACGTAACCAAAATGTCGGAAGCTGAAAGTTCCGAACGCCTTTAGTTTAATTTAGTTATTAAAATGAAAACTGAGTGACTGTCTAAACTGTTGGTTCTTGTGTTCTAAGGAGGGGTAAACAAGGAGGGTAAACAGGGGGTTGGAGAATAGGAAATAGGGGGTGAGGGGGAGTAAGAATTTGAGGGCAAGTGGGGGTGAGGGAGGGGTAAATAGGGCATTGTGGAATTGGAAATTGGGGAGTTTGATTCTATTCGAGGGATTTGATTCATTGTTTTCATTTAAAGGTCAGTGACCCTCCTTTTTTGTGGTATTATCAACTAAGAACAGGGTCCTTATATAACTGGTCTTGAAACAATATAATGTAAATATAGCTGCATCCCAAAATATGGTTGTTGTCCCTACCTGTATCTATCGATTTATGGCTCATCAAGCGTGTTATGAGTATCGGCTCTACAAAAAAACAACTCTAGTGTTACATTTTAATGAATAATTTGAAGAATAGTTCACCGATTTTTAAAAGCCATACATCGATAAAAAGTGTACAAAATTTCCTTTGAGTTATTTCAAGACCAGTTATTTTAGAACCCTGCTAAGAAGCAACTAAGAAATTAAATGTTTAAAATAGCTATCCACAGCCAAATTATGTAAACATATGTACACCATTTCTAAACCTACTAACAACAAGGCATATAATTATATAACTTACAAAATTTGAGAATCCAAACTCTATAAACACATATAATTTTGCAGTTACTTGGCGGGTTAGTGCCTTTAAACATTGTAGGAGCATTTTCTTGATAGTCAAATAAGACATATATATACGAAAGTGCATATAAAAATAATTATTATTTGTACCACATAGATAAATTTTACTATACAGTAAAAAGGTACACACAATTTTTTGTTGAAAAATGAGCGTGAAATGAGATTCTGGCCTTGACTTATCGAGGGCTCAGGAAAAAAACTATTCTAACTACATATGAATAAAGAAGGAGATAGAACAGTTTTGCGCTGAACCCTCGTTATATATAAACATATTAGACTATAACTCTATATCTCTTCTTCTCTTTATCCTTCTATATTATCGTAATGAATGCCTGCGGGATATGAGAACGCATAATTCCTGGATTACTAAACTGAGATGCTAACCATTACACCAAGGCGACAAATTTGAAAAATATTCAACTACTAGTGCATAGAGTACATGTGTACGAGGGACAAGACAATTTTTAATATGTATGTGACGTCCTCCGACGTACATATGCGTTTTAACTGCGTTTTAACTTATTTTTATGTGTGGACTTCTCTGCGCTAGACATAAACAGTCAATTTAAACTGATACACTGAATTTTATCAATGTACAACTTATTTAAAGTGAAGAATGATCATTTGTTATCCATTTCACACTAACATTTTAATCAAAAAAGCATTTTGATAAGAAATACATCAGTTGAAATCTAGGTACTATGAACAGCAAAACATAGGTGTCTTGCGCAGTGACTCCATACAAGAAACTTTTACACATGGCCAGGTCATATGCACATATATTGTGAAATTATTAATGTAAATATATCTAAATTTGCAATAAATGTGATATTTAATTGAAGATTAATTATTTATTGATTAGGTATGGGCGTTTATTTTAATTTTAGAGTTTATTTATTTAGAGTTTAATGTGGTTTATTTGTCAGTTTTGAGATATTTGTTTTTGAACGAGTACGGTGTGCAGTCTGAAATTGTCATTACGTGTTCCCACCTTAATTGGGAAAGCTTATATTAGCAGGATTTTATAACGGATATTTTGACAATAAAACATGTTTAAAACATTTTTTACTGAAAAAATGCGATAACATGTTTAAACTTACCTATTAAATGTTTTAATTTTACAATATGCACATTTTTAAGCCAAAATTAAGGTTTTATTTCATACCCCAGCCAACCCCGTTTTCACTTCTTGGAGAAGTGGTTGGATGGGGTATGAAAGTTAATACTTGGACCACGTAATGCCTTACATAATTTTGTCGAACACAATTGACATCACTGCCACTGGGTGCATCTATAATCATCAGTATGTAAAAAAACAAGGCACCACAGACATCAAATAAATGAGAATTACAAGCCTAAAACATTCTATACCAGTGAAACAGGCATTTATAGTGATAAATAAAAATACCTTCTGGCGGTCCCTGATATCTCACTCAACAATTCTTGTTTTTGGATTAAAAACAGTGTCATCTAATCCGAGCCTTCTCCGACATTACCAGCACTTCTTACGATATTTTGATATTTCGTCCGTCTGTGTACTAATTAACAAAGGCTTTAAGGGTCAGAGAAGGCTCGGATTAAGTTTTATCATGAATTATCAGAGACCAGGTCTGGATAAATTTCGTTCACAAATATTCCCAAGACCTTTAAAGATAAACAATCGTATGAAGTTGCTATCTATCAGTATTTATCGTATTTATTCATAGCAGCTTCTTATGCACGTTTATCCTTTAAACTTTTAGAAATATTTGTGACTGAAATTTCATTCTTGGGCTTAAGTCTAAAAATATTCTCAAGAATGGTTGGTGAATTCAAGGCCAGAGCGCCAGTATAAAAAGAACGAAAAACGTGTGGACGAAACGTCTGCAATTTATGACATTGTTGTTAATTGCATAACTTACAAAAAATACAGATTGTTCTCAAATACGACGTATATTTACTTACTACTTCTTATAAGATGCATTCATCATAATGGCGTGTCGATGATAGAAAAAGCTTGGAGTTTATTATCAATATCATATCAACATATTAAATAACGGTTTTCCCGACGCTTAAAATAGATTGACCCAAGACTTAGATGCGCGAAAAGGAGGAAACGGAGCGAAAAGAGCCGTAACCAGCGGAAAGAATAGCAAGACGAGAATTTGTAATTACGTCTGTGCTAATATCTTAAAGTGACGCACGGTAAATAATATTGAAATCTGTTCAAGCATTACACATATGTGCATGTGTGTAGTTCAAAGGTTTATAGGCCTAGTCACTCTACAATTGTGCCAAGAGTGATGCAGCATATTATGTATGGACTTTAATAACAATTAGCATCTCGATCTAGTAGTTCACTATCATTTTTACTTTAAACCTGAGTGCATATAATTAAATGAAATTGTCATTTTTTAATTTATGTTCTTCATCATTCTACCAAATGTTAAATATATTATAGGTGCAATAGATTATATATAATAATCAACAGTTAGTAATATGTAAAATTAAGTTGCTTTGAACTATCCTGATAACTAATATTAATGATTAAAAAAATGCAAGTCACATGTATTATTATAGCAAAATTAACGTTTTAAAACAAATAAGGATAGCCGTCTGTCCCTTTAAGTTAATTTTAACCGATGGTATAACTGGTGAAAGATTTTGCTCGGACTCATATTTGATATATTTTATTGGAATCGCTGGCATGTCTTTATCTGATTCATTAAAGGCTGTTGCATATACACCATTAAAAACATGCTGATAATGCTTTGATATATTGTGATTATTGCGTGCTCTGAATGGGATGCCTCTGTTTATATTATTTCATTGTCTTAATTGTCCTAAATACTGATCTCTTTTAAATTGCCCGTTTGACCATTTGAAATGCTATTACAATACTCGTAAGATGAAAATAAAGTAACAAAAGTTTTTTTCTACAAAAAAAGGAGCAAATAACATAAATGCAGTTGTTGAAGTTATTGTATGAAAATGATATAAACAGCGTATAATATACAATAAATAGAATGACATGTCAATAACAAAGATAAATGCATACACAGTAAATGAGGACTGTAAAGAAAGAAAAGATTTGTTTGTAAGGCAAATATAAGCTACATACACAGCAAGTTTCGTTGAAATATCTCATTCCTAAGTTAAGTAATTGAGTAGAAATGTGTTTTTCTATTTTTACTAACAGTGACCTTGACCTTGTCCCCAATGGCCAAAAATGTAATTCCAAGCTTCCTTTCCATATAATCCCAGCAAGTTTCAATCCAATATCTCATTCCCATCTAAAGCTATTGAGCGGAAACCGTTTTTCTATTTTTATTAACAATGACCTTGGCCCTAAATGCAATCCCAAACTTCCATTTGATATAAGCTACCTATTCTGCAAGTTTCTCTCTAATATCTCATTCCTTGATTAAGTTTTTGAGCAGAAACCGTTTTTCTATTTTTATTAACAGTGACTTTGACCACAGTGACCCTAAATGCAATCCCAAGCTTCATTTTCATATAAGCTACATACTCTGCACGTTTCATCGTAATACCTCATTCCTAACAAAAGTTTTTTTAGCGGAAACCATTTTTCTACTTTTAGTAACAGTGACCTTGAACCCAGTGACCCCAAATGCAATCCCAAGCTTCCTTTCCATATAAGATACCTACCCTGCAAGTTACATTGCAATAACTCATTACTAACAAAAGTTAGTGCAGATTTTTTTTCTATTTTTAGTTACAGTGACCTTGACCCCAGTGACCCCAAATGCAATACCAAACTTCCTTTTGACAAAAGCTACCTAAACAGCAAGTTTCATTCTAATATCTTATTCCTTACTTATGTTATTGAGCGGAAACTGTTTTTCTACTTTTAGTAACAGTGACCTTGACCTTGACACCAGTGTCCCCCAATGCAATCCCAAGCTTTCTTTCCATATAAGCTACCTACCCTACAAGTTTCATCGCAATACCTCATTCCTAACAAAAGTTATCGAGCGGAAACCATTTTTCTATTTTTAGTAACAGTGACCTTGACCTTGACCCCAGTGCAATCCCAAGCTTCATTTCTATATAAGCTACCTACCCTACGTTTCATTGCAATATCTTATTCCTTACAAAAGTTATTGAGCAGAAATAGTTTTTCTATTTTTAATAACATTGACCTTGACCTTGACCTCAGTGACCTCAATGTAATTTCATGCTTCCTTTCCATATAAGCCACCTACCCTGCAAGTTTCATTGCAATACCTCATTCCCAACAAAAGTTATTGAGTGGAAATATTTTTTCTAATTTTAGTAACAATGTCCTTGACCTTGAACACAGTGACCCCAAATGCAATCCCAAGATTCCTTTCCACATAAGCTACCTACCCTACATTTTCATCGCAATATCTCATTCCTAACAAAAGTTATTGAGCTGAAACCGTTTTTCTATTTTTAGTAACAGTGACCTTGACCTTGACCCCAGTGACCCCAAATGCAATCCCAAGCTTCCTTTCCATATAAGCTACCTACCCTGCAAGTTTCATTGCAATATCTCATTCCATGTTGCAAGTTTCATTGCAATACCTCATTCCTAACAAAAGTTATTGAGCGGAAACTAAGAAACCTGGTTAAAAAATCCTTAGATAAATCACAATGGATGAAAAGTAGGTCAATGCCAAGTATAACTATCAATTTTGCCACTAATAAGTATCATACAATTCTTATATTATTCAGCTGCCAAAGGCAGCTGATCCTTATATTATGGGTTTTGTAATTGTCTATATGGTTAACAGACTGTGAATCATGTAGCTGATGAAGCATGTATTACAACTTCAGTTCCTTGTGAACTAGTCTAAAAAACTTGACTGGTATAAACACATATTTTGCAACGTTTAAAATGTTACCATTTTACTTGCTGAAATGATGTTTTCCTAGATCAGTCTACTGAAGTGTAGCACGCGGTAATATTTCCGGGATCTTAACGTCCGGGATATTTTATGGAGCATAATGAAAGTGTAACTGAAACTGAATGAAACCGCAAGTATTGGAAAGGAATGAGTGCAAATCTGTATTTTCATGGAATAATATCGTTAAATTCACGAATATATAACGAGAAAGTTTAGTGTTGAATCGGTTTTATTCAAAATGCGGTATTCACGTATTCCTGATCTTTGTCAGTGTTGTCTTACCTTTTTATACTTCGAAAACTTGGTTAAGGTGTGTATATTGTATGTAAGCTTGACATCTAAACTTGGTGAAAGTTATAATGTAAACTTACATCTCACAAACTACTTTAGGTAATGGGATGAAACTTCACTCATGCATTCTGCATCATAAAACACCACAGAGCCACGTTCTATAACTTTTGCTTTTATTTTAACAAAATAATGGCCCCTTTAATACTTAGAAAAACTTGGTTAAAGTTTGTATATAAGCTTGGAACTCACAATCTACATAATGGATCGAAACTTCACGCATGCATTATTCAGTATTAGCACAACAAAGAGCCATGTTACATAAATCTTTGTTTTTATTTTAACATAAGGCCCCTTTTTTACTTAATAACAAAAAAGCAGTTTCACCTTGTCCAGTCACTTTAAAAAATGATTTCTAATTTGTATCGATTTTCATTTGAAGGATTATATCATAAAACCTTGACCAACAATATTGACCCATTCATTGTGTAGTTATTGCTTTTGATAATTGAAAATAACAACACTTATATTTATTTCAGCTTGATAACTTTCATAATTTCAATAATTATTTCAAAGTACAGTAAAAACAATTGTTTGTATTCCTATCAATTCACAGGCCAACAATCATGTTTATTTACTTATTGGCAGCTTTTTTACGCTTGCATAAAACCTTGCTTGTTCTCATATACCTTATATGACACTTATATAGCAATACATGATTATATAAAAGTTTTTAGATAAAAATCATATTTCATAATTATGAGAATCATATAAACATATTTATTCATGCAAATTATTTGGAAAATGTCTGTTTTAAAAATGAAACTTTAATGAATTTATTCATATGAAATTATATGAAAATCCTATTATTTCATATAATATGAAACATTTTCATTAGAATTATATGTGGCTACTTTTATATAAATAATCCTACGAGCCCAAAAAACAATAGCATTCCTCCTCTGACCAAGGGTAATGTACCTATGAAGTTTCATAAGGGTGGGTCTTATGCTTTCAAGTTATAGTGGAGAATGCAAATTTTCATGAGGTCATGTCGACCTTGGACTTTGACCTACTAACCACCAAAACAAGGTTTCTCCTCTCACCAAGGGCAATGCATCTATGAAGTTTCATAAGGGTGGGTATTATGCTTGAGAAGTAATCATGCGGAGTGCCTAATTGTTTAAGGATACGGATGGACAGATAAGGTACGGACGGACAGATGGACAACTCACACAATAATACAGCCCTGTTAAAATCTTATCAGGATGCAGACGGCAGGCAAATATCCCATCACTAATAGTACCTGAAATGATTTACTGTAACTCTCTGAACCCTCATTTCCTCTGATGAATTAAAGTCTTTACAAAAATGCCTCCAGTGTCGCCAATTCTACCTGAAATGATTCAAACCCTGCAAAAACCCTCTCATTTTAATCTGATAACTCAATGACTACATATTGCTCTTATTAAAACACAGATACAGTTTTATAATACTAAAGTGGAATAAAAACAAAACCAAGACCAAAGAATTTCCTTTATTAGACTTTTTTATTTTTTTATATTTATTTATTTGTCAAACATTTATTATAAATATTAACAAAGTATAAAAAGACACTCTGGTATGTTTGTGAAATACGCTAGATATCAGCAAGTTTAAACAGTCATCAAAAAACCCATCATCACATGAGGTAAGAGTAAGCCTGTTTTTATGTCCATTTTTTAATACTGTAAGAATCTGTAGAGATAATGGCGCTTAATAGATACATTGTACAACATTTTTCAAGTTTAACACACCTTAACTACTGTTTAATACTGACATATTTTAATATGGCTGATTTTAACCCTCAACCCACTACATATATATAATGGACTGTTCCTTCTTTGAATTAAGACCATTCCATCTATGTGACAAAGGGGTGTTTTGGGGGAAATGACCAATCAGCAGCCAGACATTGTAAACCCTGATCAGCCTGCGAGTTACTCGCAGACTGATCTGGGTTTCAAATGGATGCAAAGGCTATTATAGTCGTGCTTAGCGGGTTAACCAACTCTAGCAGAATACTCGCATACAGAACGATAGGAACCAATCAGATTTAGTTTATAGTAGTCTGTATAATATTTGTCAAATGTTTTAACATAAATGTTGCCTTGTGTGGTGCTCAAACCCTGACCCTCTGGGTCAATCGACCAATATAGATGACATCCTTACCAGCAGTTGGTAGTACTAACAATCGTTATGATCTGCAATCTGATTGGTTCCTTCCATTCTGCATGTGGGTGACCTCCTAGAGAGAACAGCCTATATTTATCCTGCTTTTGTTAGTGGCTTCAGTCTATTAAAATTAGCCACACAGGAACATTTTGATTGATATTATAACAGCAATGCCTGTGAAATAAATATTTTGACAAAAAAGGAAAACATGCAGGTAAAAAAAGTCTAATGACACAAGTAGTTGCAGCAACATTGTTTGTTTGCGATGTTACATGTAGACCATGAAAACTTGTTTAAGAAAGCATCTAGAATAACCATCTGTAAAGTTTTGATACCAACAAAACTTAAATAGTTCTGATACCAACAAAGCTTCAAATGTTTTGATATCAACAAAGCTTCAAATGTTTTGATATCAACAAAGCTTCAAAAGTTTACAAAGCTTCAAAAGTTTTGATATCAACAAACTTCAAAAGTTTTGATATCAACAAAGCTTCAAAAGTTTTGATATCAACAAAGCTTCAAAAGTTTTGATATCAACAAAGCTTCAACAGTTTTGATATCAACAAAGCTTCAAAAGTTTTGATATCAACAAAAAGCTTCAAAAGTTCTGATATCAACAAACCTTCAGTATTTTTGATATTATCAAAGCTTCAGTAGT
Source organism: Cyrtodaria siliqua (assembly GCA_037043455.1). NCBI lineage: Eukaryota > Metazoa > Mollusca > Bivalvia > Adapedonta > Hiatellidae > Cyrtodaria > Cyrtodaria siliqua. The sequence goes on along the minus strand of JAWPHD010004863.1, from coordinate 128,644 downwards.
TTTGATATCAACAAAGCTGAGATGAAGGATGAATTATCCATCAGACATGCCTCCGCCAGTGAGCGAACATGTGTGGGGCAGAGGTCCGAAGCTCAAAAACCAAGGCTTTATCCACTGAACAACTGAGGCTACTATTTGATACCAACAAAACATCAACCTTAGATATTATACTGACATCAACAACAGATGACCATTACAGCAAACTTATCTATTCAGATCCGTGTGTGTCTGTAGTTCTATGGTTTATAGTTCCTCCACCATATTTTAACCAATAGGACACCGGTACAGGCCCCATCGAGTCTGGATTTATGAGTGCTTGTGTGCAGTGTAATGTATCTATCTACGGTCTACTTGTAACAGATATAGTGCTTCCACACTGGACTACCACACCGTAGTACATGATACCCCACCCAGTCAGCTTTTTGCTGCCACTGGGCCAAACAGACATAGCACTACCCATTATTTGATTGTCAAGCAAGGGTTAGAAGTAACTACTACCATTTTTTAATGTCTTTGGTATGATGCGGTCAGGGGACTCAAACCCACTACCTCCCGATTGCAGGTCTGATGCTCTAACCACAACACCACTGCACTTCGGTATCTATGTAGATCCACAACATACAACTATGTTTATATCTGTTAATATAAACAACAATATGGTGACTTTTTCTTTAATTACATGTGGATGAGATGTTTCTGGAATGTAATTCAGTGATGACAGATGAAAAGTTGGATAAAACTTAACAGACTTTCTAGACGGCTTGCACTAAAAATAACCATTTAACATCACCAAATAGCAACAACCTAGGCTTAATTATCTACCTATATGTATAATATAAATGGGACAAAGTGACCAATCTGGTACAGGTCACATACTTGTATAAACAATAACGGGTGTACTTTGGAACACGTGTTATCTGTATGCAATGTAAACCAAATCCTGGTGGCTGAAGATATCTACCGGAACGTCTCGATATGGTCATTAGTATTTGTGACGGCCTAGGTTAAAGGGACACACGGCAATCTTGATATTTTTTAAAATTTACTACGTCCTGTTAGTTTTTCTACATAACTTATATGTTAACCTATATAAAATATATGCAAGAAGGTTTCAATTTAAAACAATATTGTATTAATAAATCGAGACAATAATTTTAATGCTTGATAAAACAAGATTGAAATGTGTCCTTTTAACCTGATGCCAAGTATAAACGACCAATCAAATCAATCCACATTATAGCAATTATCTAAACATAATTTTCCATGGCGACAAAGTGTAACAACAGACAGAGTGATCCTCGAGTGTCAGTCATGCATAGCACGTGACACAAAAATGTCAGCCATGCATAGCATGTGACACAAAAATGTCAGCTTTGTAACTTGTATAACAATAACAAAAATATTTACACCTAGCAATTGCACAACATATGAATATACAGGACTGGAAAATCAGATATCAAACTGAAGTGGAAATGATATCTATAAGCACCAATCCAACTATTATTGTATGTAACATTTGTATAATACGTTAACTGTGAAATAAAATATGTTTAAAGCAAACTGAAGTCCTGAACCTTTTTCTTACCAAGATAAACAAACATGCATAGACTTCTGGGTTTATCTTCAGTACATAAAGTATAGACTTCAAACAATAGCACCCCACCATTACTACTCTTTAAAAACAGGGCTGTTTCTATAACGTGTTTGGCTACCAGTTATGACATTTAACTTGTCAAAAAATATTTGTTGATGATAATCTAATGAAGAGATTGGGGGGTGGAAATTGTGGGTGTGGGTATAACAGGGTAACAAACAGAATAAATGGGAAGGACTACCCATTAACATCAGTAATTTCAATAATACCTATATTAATTATATATCATTAGAACTGGTAGTGGTAAATAAAAATATCTCAGTTTTGAAACTTAGTTGAGAAATAAATATTTTACAGCCAAAATGCTTTTGGGTGTGTTTTTTTCAATGTAAATTCCTTGATGTTGGGACAACAGAAAATTAAATAACTTTATTGAGTTATAATATTTTGCTAAAAAACTTTACATTTATTCAACACATTAAAACCAGTTTTGAATAAAAGTTCTGAAAAAAAAAAGTATTTGTCAAGATCTAATGCAGCAGAATTTTGCAATGAAAATGCCCTATCAAAAACAACTATCACATTTGATTTTTTTTATTTCTCAACCAACATTGAAATGTAAGGTAATTTTATTTACAACTAAAAGTTTATGTTTCACTGATATATATCTTATTTAGGTACTAGTTGAATTTTGTCTTAAAAATCCAAAAAAGCTTTGTCTGAAACAAGTGTCCCAAACAATAGAAAACATGTCTGACTTGCATGGTCCACACTTCATTTTGAGAAGTAAGATATATAAGCCCGGTCAAAGATTTAGGAACATATATAACTGGATACAGAGTGTTAAGAAACCTAGCTAACCAATAATTTTAACTGGAATCAAGTATATTGTAGTTAAAAAGTACGGTAGGTCAAAGTCCCCGATTTTTAGTTTATACCCATCTATATATCTAATATATGAATGAAGTTGAGGAGTATCAGGGGACTGATGACTTACAAATGGAGCTTAATATAACCTTAACCAACATCAATGAAGTGTAACAGGTAGGTCAAGGTCAGTTCTGGCGACCAACTTTTTGTATAATGTGTTTTATACTTTCTAGATCTGTCTATGACCTTGAAAGATTCCAGGGCTTTATGAAGGTAAGTCATAACTGGAGGAACTCGAGATATTACGCAGAAATCATTTTAAACATCAAATTAAGATCCAGTAGAACTTCAGATAACAAATGGGACTTTAGCTTAACTGGACGTTGATGCGGATGCTGGGGGTACAACAAAGGCTTATCCTCACGCAAATTATTTTTCAAATAAACTCAAAAAGCAATACACAACCTTAACAAGAATTCTTCCTAATAAATGTATATATAAAACATTTCTAATCACTTCTTGGACTGTGAAGAAAATCAAGCTCACCTTAATATTTATTGATCATGAAAATTACCAGTAATTGACTTTCATATTACTTTAAAGACCAATGTTTGCCATTTCTTGCTAACCTCTGCATTAAAAAGTGCCATAGTCTCTTACACATCTACTCTTCATCTACTGGGCATGCAAAAGTAAAAATTTAACAAATTAGTATTATAATAATAATGAACACAAATGACTCGCCAAGTGGTAGTACACTTGTTCAATACACATGATTGTACTCCAACCTGCCAACCTTGTCTTTGTCCTCTATAGTTAAGTAATCCTGGCCTGTAATGTATATTTATTTTACTGTCCTTCATTCCTTGCAAACTTGTATAGCACTGTTATAAGTGTCTTGTGTAGTTCCGAAGTTTCTTCCTACCACATTTTAAATAACTGAACAATTCAATAACAATGAAGAGAAGTGCACTGCATTCAGAAGATCTTTCCTCGCTGAATTCAAGGGTTGAAGGCATTAGTAATTACACTGAATGTGTGAACAATGTTTACCCTGTGACGTCAGAAACTCAGCTGTTCAGAACTGGAATGGAAATTATTTTAAAACAGTTGAAATATCTACATGTATATTTGGACGATACTCTACCTTTCCAGTCCCTATCATTCTCACGGAGTTGCCATATTGGCACATACAGCTTACATGTCCAATACTAAAGTTTATAGGCTTCACCCATTAAGGACAAACCAGTATGTTCACACTAAGTTGATAATCTACTTTGCTTAGTATAAATGACTTGCTCATGGCTACAAATTGATTACAGTCATTTATACATTTTCTCATGTAGTGCTGGAAATCGCTGTTGTCTTTATTAACAACTTAAAATCTTCTAAATCAGTGGCAGTTTGAACTCTGCAAGCCGGCCCACTATTAATATTTTTCATTTGGCTGTTACAGTTATTAAGATTCTCTTTCCTATGGTCTACATAAGCACATTGGCATTTTCCTTTTGGCTGGTACATTTCTCTGCTAATATGGTCTACCTAATTAGTTGCCACCACAGTTCACATTGGTATAAACTGCCTCCATTTTCTTTTTGGCTGTTCCATTTCTCTTAGTTGCCACCATACAAAACATTGGCATAAACTGCCTCCATTTTCATATTTGCCTACATTTCCCTCCTAATATGGCCTACCAACTCAGTTGCCACCGTAGAAAGCATCGGCATTAACTGCTTCAGTTTTCTTTTTGACTGTTACATCATCCTCTTTCGTTAGTCCAAGTAAGTTTGCGAAACTGCCCAAGTCCTCTGAGAGAAGAGCAGGACTGTATAATCCACCAGGTAAATCTTTTCCGTTTCCCTGTAAATACAAAGAGACAGGTTCATACCTGTGCCTGGTATAATGTAATTAAATAAGTGGTTTTAGTGGAGATGTTTGAACCATTTTGGATGACAGTTGGTGAAGAAAGACATAAATCTCATAAACATCTGAAGATGAAATAACACAAACTTGATAGAAGTCATTGGATCAGAAGAAGTGATTTCAGAAAGGTCCATAACTTTGTTGAATTTTTAGTAATGGTGGCCATCTTGGATGACAGGCTTCAACCAAGAAATTAAATCTGAAATGGCACTTGAGGAAATTGTGGTCAAAATTATATTCGAAAAGTGGTTTTAGAGAAAAAAATTATTACATTTCCCTATATAAAATGTCCTTTACTTTTACTATGTAAAATATTCATTGCTGCGGCAGCCATTATTTATTGGAAGGGAACAAAACACACAAAAACCCAAAACACTAGCGCATGAAATAGGGTTATAATTAAATATTAAATCTGTTTTGGATATCTTTTGGAATGCCCTTTACCTTGCTATATTTTTAGTAACCATGTGGCAATGAAAAATAATAATATGAAATTGTCAGGTCGTTTCAACGAGAAGATGTTGATTTTGTATATTAATAATAGACACACAATGGACAACAGATGCTGGATTAAATACCATTGTATAAGGTTGTCTGGTGTTTGGCCATAACAGCTAAAAACAATGGCAGATTTTTATATCAGCTTTTAATAAACCTTCAGTTTCCGTTTGGTGCAAAATGCTAATGACAATTAATTTCTACTGGCGTTATCATTACAGAACTTTATCCTCAAGGTAAAATTTAGGATAAAAAGGAGTTGAAGTTATTGTTTAGTACCAGATGCTACATGTGTAAGGAACACTATATTATTCATAAAAATTCCAAGTTGGAATTAATTTGAACGTCGTTAAACGGCTCATTAACACATTATAGGTTATTTGGGGAAGGATACACAGGAATCCGGTAACCTTCCCTACTCTTAACTAACAAACAGAATGAATGAATGGCGTTTTACGGCACGGCGACACATCAATAGGTCATATACTAACAAACAGATTCCTATGGTTCTTCCACATGCTCGGAGGTTAGACTTCAATACATGGGACGCCCTGTTTACATCCCCATATGACGGATGAGGTCAATGGAAAGTGAATGCCCAAGAACCAGACAAAACCTGAAAGTTGGATCTAAGCAGGTTTATAAAACTGTCTCACAGTACAACTTCATACACAAATCAGATTTAGGTTTGACTTAATATCTCCAGATACTCTCAAACAATGCTTTAGCCTTAATTCTTGAAGGTGAACAAACCATTTTAAGACTCTTTTTTTCTAGAGTCAGTGCTTTTGGTTTGAATTCTGCATCAGTCTCTTTACACTTGAAGATCCTACCAGCTACACGAAGATCTTCACTCAGCACAGGGTACTGGAACCGTTCCTGAAATATAGTTAACACATCATCAATGAATAATTTATCAAGAGAGTTTAGTGAACCTTTTCAAATGAAAATCATTTCAATTTTAAGAGATCAATTTCAAAATAGTTTACTGTGGTGCAGAATATCTTTTACTTTGCTGCAAATCACAGTTGGCTTCTCTCCTACAAAACAAAGGTGAAAACTGATTTAAAATTAATATAGTGGGTAGTTCTGAATGCTATGATGGGCCTTTCACAAAGAATGTTTGAAAAGAAGTAAAAACAAAACTAAAGTTATTGAGCAGAAAAAAAATTAAAAGAAATAATATAACATAATTACGTTGCACCATTCATTTTTCGAACTGAATCATCTATTTTTTTTCATTTAAAGGGTTATACAGCAATCTTAACAGATGCAGTGTCCTAAGAGTTTTTCTGCAAACCATGCATATTTGCTATTCATTATTAATAAATAGTTTAGTAGTTCAAAGCAAACAGTTTTTGCATATTACTAATTGTTGATTATATTGCCCAAATACTGTATTAAAACCTCTGGACGTGTCACAAAGACAAATTGAAAACTCCAAATCTTGCTTATAATATTCTGCAAGCAGATTTTAAAGTTAAAATGATACTTGATGGTGCTAATTTCACTCCATTATACATACTTCATGATTGCCATGTGTCCCTTTATAGACAATCATGATGATATACTTTACATCCAGATAAGGCAACATATCTATTATAGACCAGGACAAATCAAACTAGAACTATCAATGAAGGTGATGAATACACCCCTCCTTTTTTATTCAAGTCCAACAAGGGCCATAATTCTGTAATAAATTTATAGGCAATCAACCATGGCTGATGTAGAGGGACATAAGGTCATCAGTTGTTATGAGCATATGTTTTGGAACAACCCATTCAAAACTGTTTGAGAAATGCTAGTAATAAAAATGTGTTACGAGATGCGATGGGATGTGACAAGAATGTTTACGTGATGCGACAGGATGGGACAAAATTGTGTTACGGGATGGGATGCGTCGTTATGGACAACGTGATTCCTATATAGCGCCCACATCACTTTGTGAAAGCGGTGTATAATAATAGAATAATAAAACAAAAATGTGTAACGAGATGCGATTGGATGGGACAAAAATATTTACGCGATGCGACAGGACAAAATTGTGTTACGGGATGGGATGCTATGTTACGGACAACGTGATTCCTATATAGCCCCCACATCACTTTGTGAAAGCGGGGTATAATAATAGAACTTCTCTTCCATGACTTTACGCTGAACCGATATCTATTTGCAGAAGCTTACGATTTCACCTATAGTTTTATGTATCAACATTTTTTGATGAATCAGCCGTCCGTTGTCTAAAATGAGAGAGACATGTTTTAGATGCTATCAAAACCGCGAGTACATACCCCTGCCTGACTAAGCACACGCAGTATGGTGGGGGACATCTGAAGGGCACTCTTGGCCCTCGTGATGGCCACATACAGCAGATTATCTTCATCTGAACTCCCACCTCCTGTAACCATAGTAATATACACACTTTCAATAACCATAGTATCATGCATAATTTGTTATCAAGGTTAAAAATTGTTTTCCCATCAATCACAAAATAAGCCACTGAGCTTTAAAAACACTCAATGGTGAGAATGACTAAGTAATGACCGTAAGAGCATTGAATGAGTAATGCTGGAGTAATGACCGAGTAATGCTGGAATAACGAGTGAGTAATGACTGTCTACTGATGGAGTAATGATGTATTAATGACTGAGTAATACTGGAGTAATGATGGATTAACTGAGTAATGATGATGTAATGACCGAGTAATGATGGAATAATGACGGAGTAATCATGGAGTACATGTAATGACTGATTAATATGAAATAATGATAGAGTAATGATTGAGTTATGACCGACTAATAATGATTAATGATGTAGTAATGATAGAGCAATGATTTAATAATAATAGAGTAATTCTGGAGTAATACTGGAGTAATGACTGAGTAATATGGATTAATGTTAGAGTAATGATGGAGTTATAATTGGAATGATGACCAAGTAATATGGAGTAATGGTGGAGTAATGATGGAGTAATAATTGAGTAATGATGGAATAATAACTGAGTAATGACACAATAATGATGGAGTAATGGTGGAGTGATGATGGGAGTAATAATTGAGTAATGATGGTATAATAACCGAGTAATGATGGAGTAATGATGGAGTGATGATGGAGTAATGATGGAGTAATGATGGAATAATAACCGAGTAATGATGGAATAATAACTGAGTATTGACACAGTCATGATGGAGTAATAATTGAGTAATGATGGAATAATAACTGCATAAAAATTGATACAGTAATGATGGAGTAATAATTGAGTAATGATGGAATAATAACTGAGTAATGGAAATGATGATGGGAGTAATAATGGAGTAATAATTGAGTAATGATGGAATAATGACACAGTAATGATGGAGTAATAATTGAGTAATGATGGAATAATAACCGAGTAATGACACTGTAATGATGGAGAAATGATGAAGTGATGATGGGAGTAATATTAGAGTAATGATGGAGTAATAATTGAGTAATGATGGAATAATAAACGAGTAATGACACAGTAATTATGGAGTAATAATTGAGTAATGATGGAATAATAAACGAGTAATGACACAGTAATGATGGAGTAATGATGGAGTGATGATGGAGTAATAGTGGAGTAATGATGGAGTAATTATTGAGTAATGATGGAATAATAACCGAGTGTTGATGGAGTAATGATGGAGTAATAATGGAATAATAACCGAGTATTGACACAGTTATGATGGAGTAATAGTTGAGTAATGACAGAATAATAACTGAGTATTGACACAGTCATGATGGAGTAATAATTGAGTAATGATGGAATGATAACTGCATAAAAATTGATACAGTAATGATGGAATAAAAACTGAGTAATGGAAATGATGAAGTGATGATGGGAGTAATAATGGAGTAATAATTGAGTAATGATGGAATAATAACCGAGTAATGACACTTTAATGATGGAGAAATGATGAAGTGATGATGGGAGTAATATAAGAGTAATGATGGAGTAATAATGGAATAATAAACGAGTAATGACACAGTAATTATGGAGTAATAATTGAGTCATGATGGAATAATGACACAGTAATGATGGAGTAATGATGGAGTGATGATGAAGTAATATTGGAGTAATGGTGGAGTAATTATTGAGTAATGATGGAATAATAAGCGAGTGTTGATGGAGTAATGATGGAGTAATTATTGAGTAATGATGGAATAATAACCGAGTGTTGATGGAGTAATGATGGAGTAATGATGGAGTAATTTTGGAGTGATGATGGAGTAATGCTGGAGTAATGACAGAGTAATATTGGAGTAATGATGGAATAATGACCAAGTAATTATGGCTTAATGACAGAGTAATGATGGCGTTATGACTGAATCTAATTTGAAATTTGTCTGGCGTGAAAGGAACACTGTCACCTTTGAGATTACAATGTACTATTAATAGGAAGTTTTATGGCTAAATAACACATAACTTTGATTGCACAAGGAGACTACGTTACTGATGACTAGTACAACTTTTGCATTAGGTTATTGCTTCAGTATTCCTAACCTTCAACATTTGTACATTATTTACGTAATTTAGAGAACTACTCCGAGTATGGACTCCAGAATATTGCCTCAGCTTGATTAATCTGTACCTATAATTACCTGTAGGACGGAGGGGTATATTGACGGCCTGGTCAGCGGGCAATTCTTCTGCCATAACAATATCAAACATTCCTCCAAGCTCCACATCCACCATTGTGATGAGCTGCTGGTCCTGCATAAAGTCATCCGTGACTCGTACTGTGCTGAATTCTAGGCCCTTGGCCTTGTGGGCTGTGCTGAACACGTAGTCTACAAAACAGAGAAATATCAGCTCGCACAACTTGTACAGTGCTGAAATACAGGCCCTTGGCCTTGTGGGCTGTGCTAAACTACAAAACAGAGAAATATCAAAACACATCACATGTTCAGTGCTGAATTATTTCGTATTTAACTCCACCCACCTGTCTCTACTCACCTGTCTCTACTCACCTGCCTGTCTTTCATATTTAACTCGACTCCCACCTGTCTTACATATTTACCTCCACCCATCTGTCATTCATATTTAACTCCACCCACTTGACTGTATTTTATATTTAACTCCATCCACCCGTCACATATTTAACTCCAACCACATATCATTCATAATTAACTCCACCCACCTGCCTGTCTTGTATAATTAACTCCACCCACATGCCCGTCTGTCATATTTAACTCCACCCACCTGCTTGTCTTTCATCCTTGACACACTTGCTCTCTATTTTGCGTATCAACACGGGCAGGTTGTGGTGGTATTGCTTCACTATCTTGATTTTGCCAAGTAATTCCTTATCCATGGACTTTGTGGCAAAGTTCTGCAAGTCATTAAACGTCTTGAAGATCTTGATGAACTTGTTCTGAATTTCATAACCATCTGTTGAAAGAAATGCTAGACTATCATGCATGATAAACTTGACTGGTGTTCAACCATAGTATCATAAATTGATTCTATTGTTTGGGGTTTTAATTTACCAAAATAGCACAGAATATGAAATCCAATTAATTATGTTGTTTAATCAAATGTGCACTCCATCAACTATGATCATCATAGTAGGTGCCATGTATTTAACCATACTATCTACAAGACATTCAAATACATACAATCTTAAGGGACATACTGGATGGGTGTTCCACGGAACACTCGTGTCGCCTGCCGTCTGCTTATTTCAGCAAGTACAATCTAAGTATAAAATTTGAAGATACAGGGTGCAATCCTTCATGAATTATGGATTTTTTTTTTTTTTTTATAAAGTGTTTAAGTTGATGAAAAGGAGCATACATCTGCATTCGATAATTTATAAGGGAGAAATATACAATTTGTCATGAACATAGGTTAATCTTTTGCCAAGTTATGAGCTAGGTTAGGTTGCAGGTTAAAGTTTTATGAAAAGGCGCATAACTCTGCTAAAATGACAGTCAGAGTTATTGGTCATGAGTAGCTATATTGAGTGTGGTAAGATGAATACGTTATGAGCTAGGTTAGGTTGCAGGTTAAGTTTAACGAAAGGGGGCATAACTCTGCCAAAATGAAAGTCACAGTTATTGGGAGAATAATTGAATATGTGCAACAACATTCCTTGGGTCAAGATGAAGATGTGTGTGAAGTTTCATGAACATAGGTCACATACTATTCAAGTTATGACCAAGGTTAGGTTGCAGGTTAAAGTGTGACGAACGATGATGACGGACAAAGTGATCCCTAAGTGTCTGCCATGCTACGCAGGCGACACACAAATGAGTCCATAACTGAACACTTTATTCCAATTCTCAACTAGGACAGATGAAAAAAAACATATTTAAACTAAATAATTGATTCAAATTCTAATAATCGAGGCAAATGGAATAATATTACATCACCTTTTACTCTGTCTTCTGGGGAGAGTGTCAGCGCGTATATGTCCATTATCATTGGAAAGCCGAAGTTCTTAGTTCCCTAAAAATGAAGAGAAGTTTGTGTCCTGTGAGAATATAGTGTTTACAAAATTAGGCTGTCGGACACTTATCAACATTATTTTGGTTTTTATTCCCACAAACTGTTCATGTCTAGCTAAAAATCCAATGGCAAACCATGGAATCCCACAGAATACTGTGAGATACATTAAATGTACAGGCCTTGAAATGTATGGGTTTAAAGTCACCTTGTGTCTGAAAGACTGAAGGATTTCAAAAGCTATACATTACAACGTCAATGTGTAAAAATACATTTATATGCAGGGTCTTCCACAGGAATTATTTAAGGGACAGGGGAAATTAAATTTGAATATCATGTTGTGGGTGTGTGAGGGAGGTACCCTTTGGGCGACAATATTTTTGGGGATCATATTTAGATGCAATTTGAAGTATATTTCAACTGTAGGGTAACTCGCCCTTAAGTCGGACTTGCCCTTGACTCGGACAGTTATTGATGGATGAATATCTTTCTAAACTTGAAACGGTCAATAACTGTACTATGAAAGGGAGGCAATCCAATTATTTCGTTCATTCAAAACAACAAGAATTACCCCCAATCTATTGATTTCTCCAGTTACCTTTATAGTCCGACTCAAGGGCAGTTACATGTTCGACTTTGGGGCATGTCTAAATATATCTGCCCTGAAGACGAACACTGAAGTCAGGAGCCAATCCCCGAACATTTTACACAAGAAGACATCTAAAATATGTAATTTATGTAAGGAAATTTATATACATACATGAAGAAAAATAAGGACAATTTCTTTATTTGAGCTTAATTTATGACCCACTACTGAAGTTGCAAAGAATGTCCGACTCAAGGGCGAATTTTGGAGAGTGCGAAAAGTATGACGTAATCCCACCAAAAACGCTGCTACCGCTAAACAGTTGACATCGAATGATACATTAAACACGGAGGAAGCAACCAGATGGTTTCAGCAAGCAGGAGCATGAACATAAATATACAGAGGTGCCGAGAACCAATAACCTGTCCGACTCAGGGGCGAGTTACCCTATATGAAAGGATTTTTAAGAAGTATAGCCTACAAGTAGCTATTTATAGACAGGTATAATGCATTTTGGAGATTTATTGGTGTTTTTAATGGATAGGGCGGAGAGATCAAAGGTTAGGGGGTTAAGGAGTAGGGGGAAATGAGATTTTAGAATTAAGGGATAGGGGGAATATGCTCTTAAATGGCCTGTGGAAGACCCTAATATGAGATATATTACTCTATACTGTCTCAGCCAACTCTTACGGAAGTGATAGAGTTAATCATCTTCTACAGTTCGAATTTCAAGCTTTAGCTAGAAAGGCTTTATACTGTAACACTCTTTAAAAGGACAAACGGCAATCTTGATTTACTTTTTTTACAGAACTTGCATATTTCCTATCATTGCTAATAATATTCAAAATATTTCAAAGTATTTGTATTTGCACATTACTATATACACTTTCATCTTTTATTTAAATAGGTTTAAAGTCAAAACGATACTGGATTAACATCGAAATGCTAATTTCAACAGTTGACCATTACTTGAAGATTGCCACGAGTCCCTTTAGGTCATTACTGATCCTAAATTTGGACTTGTAACTTAATACAGCATACCCCAACAAATGCTACTTTACACGGTTCATCCGAGTAGCAGCATTTCTTCACGGCTTCAGCGAACACGGTGGAGTTGCAGCGACTGATGATGGCCAACTGTCCTTCCTGCTCTCCCATCACCGTACCTGCAGAAATTTTTTTGTTATCAAAGGAGATTTGTTGTGTGTAGTAAAAACGCTACTAGTTTGAATATCATAACGGACTAGTAAGCAATAACAATACTGATCCAATCATCCAAAAGGACTATTATGTAATAACATTTATGATTTCTGCAGGTGAGAAGGTTCTAGGCCCATTCTGCATATATTTATTTCTATATAAATGGAGGATGGGCTGGGAATGTCCATTCCTGTTGGTGCCATAAAAACACAAATCAACTCGTAGCACGGGGAGTTTGTTACTAGGACTGTGTAATACCTGACCATTTCTGATTTGATATGTATTGCGATACTGACAGACCGATACATGATACAATACCCTTAAAAAAATAGTGCACTTTTGAAATTGAACACCCACCCATAGATGCAAAATTGAGTTTAAAGAACCAAATTTTGGGAAATAGGGCTCACCCATAGATGTTTATTAAATTGCCTTCCTGGGGTCCTTGGTATTTTAATGGAAAAGCCTTTATATGTAAAGAAGACATGTGTTTTCTGTAGTGATTTATTTTTTTGCTTTTATAATCCTTTCTGTAAATTAAATTGACATAAAATTATCTAGAAACAATAAAAGAAGGAAAAACAAACAAGAGGTCAATGACCTTGAAGCTCTAATGATAGATTTTGATAGCCAAATCAGCCATGGGAACCTGTGAAGTGTTATGGATAGGACCACTAGTTTTTTCTAAATAACTATGTAAACAAAGACAGCCACTGGCAGCCATGTTTGACATCGAATTAAACTGAATTTTGTTTAGGACCAACTACATGTCATGCCAGTCATTTTGGTAAAGGTTCCAAATTGATATCACTTATGGTTTTTGAGAAGTAGTCGTCACAAAATCACATTTTAAAATCTGCTTTTAGCCGTGGTGGCCATCTTGAATTTCTGGCTGACCTGAATTTTTGCTAGGATCAATTAGACATCAAGAACAACATTCCTGTGAAGAAATCCGTCAAGTAGTTTCAGAGGAGTAGTCAACCAAAAGTTTACGGACAGACAGACTGCTGATCTTTGATCAGTAGAGCTAAAAATGAACATCAATGAACATCAATGTAATAAACTTAGTGTTAGTTTGAATAACCGAAATTGCTAAAGCCAAAACAAAAGCCTTTCAGTTTCTCTAGACATTTACGAAAACTCCATAAAGTAAGTTGATCCTTCGTTGAATGGGCTGCATATCCAGGTTGTTTAAATGTTCTGGCTCGCATGCAAGAATAAACTATGAAACAACCTCAAAGTATTGATGTTATTGTTTATTTACGCATGTATAATATGTCTATTTGAATATCTTCTTGTTAAAGTGGAAGCATACTAAATGTCATGCACTTGTTTGTTGACATTCTGTCTGGACCAACAGCCCTAGTTACTACTACTCTCAGTGAACCTAAGTACAATTTCAGTTTAAAGACAGTGTATGCAGGTCATTTAGTACTCTACCACTTTAACAAGAAGTTTTGGAATTGTATATCAAGGGAAATAAAGAGAAAATGATGATGGTTATGTTATCTTCACAATTCATTTCTATTCTTGTGTTGTCTTACATTTATTTCCACTCCCAACAAGGGTTTTCTTCTTTTCCTTTTTCAATTCCTCCAAACAGCAGGCTGCCACCTGAGCTATCTCCGGACCAAAACGGAATGACTGAAATCACATAATTATTAATTCAATAGAAATGATCAAAATTCATAAGTATTTTCTCCAATTCATCAAATGCATGTCCTGTTGCATACTCATCAACATACTACCTCACAAAGGTTAGTTAATTTGTCTACCATTACAACATACTACCTCACAAAGGTAAGTTTATTTGTCTACCATTACAACATACTACCTCACAAAGGTTAGTTAATTTGTCTACCATTATTACAACATACTACCTCACAAAGGTTAGTTAATTTGTCTACTATTAATGATTACAACATACTACCTCACAAAGGTTAGTTAATTTGTCTACTATTAATGATTACAACATACTACCTCACAAAGGTTAGTTAATTTGTCTACCATTACAACATACTACCTCACAAAGGTTAGTTAATTTGTCTACCATTATTACAACATACTACCTCACAAAGGTTAGTTAATTTGTCTACTATTAATGATTACAACATACTACCTCACAAAGGTTAGTTAATTTGTCTACCATTACAACATACTACCTCACAAAGGTTAGTTAATTTGTCTACCATTATTACAACATACTACCTCACAAAGGTTAGTTAATTTGTCTACTATTAATGATTACAACATACTACCTCACAAAATTTAGTTAATTTGTCTACCATTACAACATACTACCTCACAAAGGTTAGTTAATTTGTCTACCATTATTACAACATACTACCTCACAAAGGTTAGTTAATTTGACTACCATTATTACAACATACTACCTCACAAAGGTTAGTTAATTTGTCTACTATTAATGATTACAACATACTACCTCACAAAGGTTAGTTAATTTGTCTACCATTACAACATACTACCTCACAAAGGTTAGTTAATTTGTCTACCATTATTACAACATACTACCTCACAAAGGTTAGTTAATTTGTCTACCATTATTACAACATACTACCTCACAAAGGTTAGTTAATTTGTCTACTATTACTGATTACAACATACTACCTCACAAAGGTTAGTTAATTTGTCTACCATTACAACATACTACCTCACAAAGGTTAGTTAATTTGTCTACCATTATTACAACATACTACCTCACAAAGGTTAGTTAATTTGTCTACCATTATTACAACATACTACCTCACAAAGGTTAGTTAATATGTCTACCATTATTACAACATACTACCTCACAAAGGTTAGTTAATTTGTCTACTATTATTACAACATACTACCTCACAAAGGTTCGTTAATTTGTCTACTATTAATGATTACAACATACTACCTCACAAAGGTTAGTTAATTTGTCTACCATTATTACAACATACTACCTCACAAAGGTTAGTTAATTTGTCTACTATTAATGATTACAACATACTACCTCACAAAGGTTAGTTAATTTGTCTACCATTACAACATACTACCTCACAAAGGTTAGTAAATTTGTCTACCATTATTACAACATACTACCTCACAAAGGTTAGTTAATTTGTCTACCATTATTACACATACTACCTCACAAAGGTTAGTTAATTTGTCTACCATAATTACAACATACTACCTCACAGAGGTTAGTTAATTTGTCTACTATTATTACAACATACTACCTCACAAAGGTTAGTTAATTTGTCTACTATTAATGATTACAACATACTACCTCACAAAGGTTAGTTAATTTGTCTACTATTAATGATTACAACATACTACCTCACAAAGGTTAGTTAATTTGTCTACCATTATTACAACATACTACCTCACAAAAGTTAGTTAATTTGTCTACCATTATTACAACATACTACCTCACAAAGGTTAGTTAATTTGTCTACCATTATTACAACATACTACCTCACAAAGGTTAGTTAATTTGTCTACCATTATTACAACATACTACCTCACAAAGGTTAGTTAATTTGTCTACCATTATTACAACATACTACCTCACAAAGGTTAGTTAATTTGTCTACCATTATTACAACATACTACCTCACAAAGGTTAGTTAATTGGTCTACCATTATTACAACATACTACCTCACAAAGGTTAGTTAATTTGTCTACCATTATTACAACATACTACCTCAAAAAGGTTAGTTAATTTGTCTACCATTATTACAACATACTACCTCACAAAGGTTAGTTAATTTGTCTACCATTATTACAACATACTACCTCACAAAGGTTAGTTAATATGTCAACTATTAATGATTACAACATACTACCTCACAAAGGTTAGTTAATTTGTCTACTATTAATGATTACAACATACTTCCTCACAAAGGTTAGTTAATTTGTCTACCATTATTACAACATACTACCTCACAAAGGTTAGTTAATTTGTCTACCATTATTACAACATACTACCTCACAAAGGTTAGTTAATTTGTCTACCATTATTACAAACATACTACCTCACAAAGGTTAGTTAATTTGTCTACCATTATTACAACATACTACCTCACAAAGGTTAGTTAATTTGTCTACCATTACTACAACATACTACCTCACAAAGGTTAGTTAATTTGTCTACTATTAATGATTACAACATACTACCTCACAAAGGTTAGTTAATTTGTCTACCATTATTACAACATACTACCTCACAAAGGTTAGTTAATTTGTCTACCATTATGACAACATACTACCTCACAAAGGTTAGTTAATTTGTCTACCATTATTACAACATACTACCTCACAAAGGTTAGTTAATTTGTCTACCATTATTACAACATACTACCTCACAAAGGTTAGTTAATTTGTCTACTATTATTACAACATACTACCTCACAAAGGTTAGTTAATTTGTCAACTATTAATGATTACAACATACTACCTCACAAAGGTTAGTTAATTTGTCTTCTATTAATGATTACAACATACTACCTCACAAAGGTTAGTTAATTTGTCTACCATTATTACAACATACTACCTCACAAAGGTTAGTTAATTTGTCTACCATTATTACAACATACTACCTCACAAAGGTTAGTTAATTTGTCTACCATTATTACAACATACTACCTCACAAAGGTTAGTTAATTTGTATACCATTATTACAACATACTACCTCACAAAGGTTAGTTAATTTGTCTACCATTATTACAACATACTACTTCACAAAGGTTAGTTAATTTGTCTACTATTAATGATTACAACATACTACCTCACAAAGGTTAGTTAATTTGTCTACTATTAATGATTACGACAAACTGCCACATGAAGGCTAATCATAGAAAGCATTGCATCGACACCGATTACTTAAGGCCTCTTTCATTTTGAAACTCTCTACTCGTCGGGGGACACTTTCCGTCACTTATGTAAACATAAAATAATTTTTCAGACAAATCTACGTATCCTGAAAATTGTTACTCTATTTTCTATTAGGTTACTTCTTCCTGGAAATTTGATACCAAAGAATTTTGTTTTATATAAATTATCGAAGTGCCACGTGACCTTTTTATAAATAGACTAAAACTGAGAAATCAATTTGTTTACAAGACCAGTTTCCGTCATGTATTTTATCGAGTGATAGATTCATCTAGGTCAAGATACAGTAAACTTTTATGAATTAGAAACTTGTTTGCAAGTCTATTCAACAATTTCATTGTAAAAATGGTATGTTTGCATTGTTCCATCAGTCACCTCGATCGTTATAACAATGCGCCTGGTAACATCAATGTAAAACAATGTTACACTGTAAAGATGGGTAACTCTATGTAAATCAAACAGATACAGGTTGTACTAGTTGCTTCTCTTTGGTTAAACTATATAATCACGGTATATTTAACTGCCGAAGAGTGATAAAAATATGCCGTCATTACAGTGTTATTTTTTTAATAGTTTATTATGCGGCAGTATGCGCGCGCATCCCCAACGCCATATAAGGAAGTAAACACATTTTTCAGAGAAAATCCCTTTCATTTTTGTACCAATTATTTACTTTTTGGTTGTTTTTCCTGTTTCCAATCTTCAGTTATACACGTCTGACAATAAGTGATATCGCGTAAGTAATTTGCAGTGTAAAAACGTTTTTAAATGAGAATGACGGAAACTGGCCTCTAACGAGTACATATTTAGGTTCTATTTCAAGCTATTTGAAAATCTCTTGTATTTTGTACACGTATGGTAGACGTTGAGTGGTATGTTACTTAGTGAGTTCAACAAGGGCCAAATTGTGTTGTAAGTCAATCAAATAACTGCCAGTAGCTGTCCTGTCTATATAAGAAGATATGGCATTTAAGAAAAGAACAAGACACTAACCTGTGTGAGATAGAAGACTGTGTCTGCCCTAATGCTGTCCATGGCGTTTACAGCCCCTCTGAAGGAATAGATTTGCTGGTGGGGGTCGCCTACAAGAATCTTACCCTGGGGCTGGTTGAGAAT
Source organism: Cyrtodaria siliqua (assembly GCA_037043455.1). Lineage (NCBI taxonomy): Eukaryota > Metazoa > Mollusca > Bivalvia > Adapedonta > Hiatellidae > Cyrtodaria > Cyrtodaria siliqua. The sequence continues at coordinate 109,506 of JAWPHD010004863.1, read as the reverse complement.
GATATCTGTTATGGCTAAAATTACAAAACAAATAAAGACACTTGTACACAATTTTCCATTGGCACACATGCACAAAGATGAGAAAAATATGAAAACATGAATATTACATTGATCAAAAAAAGAAAGAAAGAAAAGGAGAAACAAGCAATGGCAGGAAGACCTAGGGACCTTTAACAAACAAAAGGAATATTTACAATTTTTTATTTCTTGATCTAAAGGCAAAACATTTAATTGAATTTTTCACCTAACTTTACTTCATTTTCTTTAAAACTGTCATAAACAAAAATGGACAGAAAAAAACAAGTAACAGATATTACCTGGGGTGAGATCTTGAGCCTCATCTATCAGTACCAGATATTACCTGGGGTGAGATCTTGAGCCTCATCTATCAGTACCAGATATTACCTGGGGTGAGATCTTGAGCCTCATCTATCAGTACCAGATATTACCTGGGGTGAGATCTTGAGCCTCATCTATCAGTACCAGATATTACCTGGTGTGAGATCTTGAGCCTCATCTATCAGTACACAATCATACTCTCGAAGGCTGGGTTTGGACAATTGATACAGTTTGAGATAGCCGTCATGTGACATGCCAACTTTCTTATCATCGCGATCCTGCATTCGTCCCCAGATGTATTCAGCATCACTAACATACAGCTACAAATAAAGAGGTAAGATTTTGTTATAGAAATTATTCAAGAATTAATACCATATACATGTTCCTAAAATTCCAGCTAAAACCAAAAGTTATATCATTTGTAACCCTTTTTCATGTTATTTATTTCATAGAAAGACTGATTGATTGAATTTTGTTTAACGGCTCATCAACACAGTACAGGTTATTTATCTCTTCCCCAGAGAGAGGGGAAGGATACATTGGAATCCGGGAACCGTGCCCTACTCTTATTATCGAACAGATTCCTATTGTTCTTTAACGTGCTCGGAGGATAGACCAATACATGGGACCGCCCGGTTTACGTCCACATCCGAAGGAAGAGGCTAAGGGAAAGTGTCTTGCCCAAGAACACACCGACGAAACACAGTGGCACCACGGAGGATTGAACCCAGGGCCTCCGGTAACAAATCCGCCGTGCTACCGACTGCGCCATGCCAGCCCTCTCATAGAAAGACACATGTTTTGTAAAACCTTTTCCAGTAAGAGGTATTTTATTTTATTTTTTGTGTTCCAATCCATTATTTAATCAACTGAAGAATGACTATATGAAGTTTGGGAACAACTCATTCAAAACTGTTTGAGGATGCAAGTAATAAAAATGCGGTGAGATAAAAAAATGTTACACATAGGGGTTACGGACAGCGTGATTCCTATATAGCCCTCACTTCACTTTGTGAAAGCAGGGGTATAAATATATTTAATCCAAACACAGTTTTAGTTACAACAGGATGTGTCTATGTGAATGTTGAGGAATGTTTATTAGACGCACAGTTACGAGTACACACCACTTTTGTAGGTTCATCAATGGACTCCTTGAAGCCCGACTTCTCATTGATTCTCTCATCAGGCACATGGTCTGTGGTGAAACAGGGGTCGGCAGAAGCGAAGAAGTTCTCGATAGTCGTCATCACAAACTTGGCACGGATAAACAGGTTATCTCCCTTTCTTGGTTTAAGGGTTTGTGTCAATGTGTACACCTTGATCCCATACAGTTTTGATGCATATCTGAAGTATAGAAATGGTGTTGTAAAGCTGTTGTAGACTTCACATGCATGCTACTAAGTCCTCAAGTATTACTGTAGTGGGATACATGAGGGAGTTTGAAGGTGTGCTATCAATGACTCACCATTGAGCTCAGCTTTTACGGAAGATGAGGTAGAAAGCTTGCTTTGTAAAATATTTTTAATAAACTATTAAATCTTACCTTCTTCCAAACTTGGCAAAGGCAAGAGCATGGCCAGTCTTACAGGTAACATGATGTGGGAACTTTGTCTTGGCATACTCGCAGACAGACCTGAATCAGGAAATGTGCAATACAATAATTCTCTGGCCCACAATGCAAGTTATAGTATATAATGTCAACTTTATATAACAAACTGCCTGATTTAATAAATGTCAAAAGAAATTTCTATGAAGGTATATTGTATGAACTATAATTAATATTTTATGTTTGTTGATCTCTAGTTTTAAATATGTTATGAATGAAAGATGAAATTTTAAATATTGTTGTTTTGTTAGTACAGTAAAGAAGAGAATAAAACGTGCAAATCAATGAAAACAGAACAGCGCATTGTACATGGTAATAAACCTGAACTAGAACTATCACTGAAGGTGATGAATACCCCCGCTTAAATTCTAAGTCAAACAGGGCCATAATTCTGTAATGAATTAGGCAATCAACAATGGGTATTGTAGAGGGACATAAGATCATCAGTTGCTATGTGTATATGAAGTTTGGGAACAACCCATTCAAAAGTGCTTGAGGAATTCAAGTAATTAAAATGTGTTATGTGATGGGACACGACGCAACAAAAATGTGTTGCGTGACGCGACAAACATGTGTTAAAATGCCTGATTAAATGTCAAAAGAAATTTCTATGAAGGTATATTGTATGAACTTTAATTAATATTTTATGTTTGTTGATCTCTAATTTTAAAATATGTTATGAATGAAAGATGAAATTCTAAATATCGTTGTTTTGTTAGGTGTTATGCGACGCGACATTATGGACAACGTGATTCCTATATAGCCCCCACTTTACTTTGTGAAAGCGGGGGCATAATTAAAGAGGAACCTTTCTTTAAAGGTCACCATTTTCCTGACCCTTCATGTCGGTTTGCCTCTCAACACAGGTTTGTCTGTACTTACTTGTTATAGACGACAAGGAGAAACCTTTTGTCCGGCCTCAGCTGTGTATACTTCACCAACGTGGTCGTCTTACCGGTACCTACACGTGTATACAAGATACATTATAACAGCAATGCTATGCTTCAAGTCTGAAGTCTGGTATTAACATATCAAATGAAAGATTGTACTATGTACAGTGTTTTAATTTTTTATTTTGACTCGTTCTTGAGGGCACTGCCGTTAAAGTGCTGTGAGGTAAAGAAAAAGTGTCTTCTCCCTGGCTTGGGCGCTATATCAACAGTCACTGAGAAACACTATGAGAGCATAGTGTCATTGATACGCCTGCCAGTACTGTCCAATACGTCTGAGGCAGCATCAAAAGTGTCATTGATACGCCTGCCATTACTGTCCAGTACAGTCTGAGGCAGCATCAAAAGTGTCATTGATACGCCTGCCATTACTGTACAGTCTGAGGCAGCATCAAAAGTGTCACTGATACACCTGCCATTACTGTCCAACAGTCTGAGCCAGCATCAAAAGTGTCGTTGATACGCCTGCCATTACTGTCCAGTACAGTCTGAGGCAGTATCAAAAGTGTCATTGATACGCCTGCCATTACAGTCCAACAGTCTGAGGCAACATCAAAAGGAAGATAAGATCAAGCATTGCTGATTTAGTACATCGCATGACTTTTCCATAATCATCTCACTGTCAGACCACGCACATCTAGATCTCAAAGGAGGTCCGGGCTTTCCCTTTGTTGCTGAGTTGCAGGGAAAGTTTTAAATGTTGGTGAGCGATTTATAGCTTTTCCTTTTGCTGTTGTACTGGAGACTTCTTTAAGTAGCCGGACAACTAACCAAAGTAGAAGGGTAAATCAACTGCCATGGGCTATCATGTAAAGCCCGGAGGTGAACCTTTAAAACAAACTGACTTAACTGCGTCCAAATGTCTATCGTGTTCAATCAATGGAATCTTGCATTATCTCTGCTTCACTGACAAAAGAAGCATGACATGATAAAGAAGCATTCCACGATAGTCAACCATAGTAAAGTAAAAGCATTATTTGTTTCCGGTGTTGTATGTTGTAAGTACACCTGTAAGTCTCACCTGCAAAAGCTACAATTTTGATCACCTCGTCTGCCCTCGTCTGATGTTTCACAATACGTAACTGTTCATGTGTGAGGCGAACACTGTCTGTAGATGAGCTGGAATACATGAGGTCTGGATTGTAAAACGATGATCTGATTATCAATGGAGGATAACAGACTGTTTATGAATAAAAGGTTCTACCATATCTTTGTTTAAGAAGTGATGAAGATAGTGGGGTTTTTTGTTGGTTTTTTAAATATCCAGACAAATTTGGTCTGGAATTTACCAACCATTCTTCAGACTATTCTAAGACTTGAGCTCAAATTCTCAACTTTTGTTCACAAATATTCCCCATAACCTTCAAAGATAAACAACCATATGAAGTTGCTATTTATTAGTATTTATCACATTTATACATAGCAGCTTGGTATGAGCTTTTATCCTGTAAACTTATAGAAATATTTGTTTTTGAAATTTGCTATGTCACAGGGCTAGAAAAATGTGCAGCCAGACCGGATCTCGAACCCCGGACCCTCGGACTACCGGTCCGATGCTCTACCGACTGAGCTAACCGGCCGGACAATGCAACATCAATCTACCTGTTAGATATCAATGGCCCGTGACACACTCCCACTACAGACTGAAATTCGTCCTCGAATTTCCATGGGTACAGAGAATCATTCGCATGTTTCTCGGAGTTTACTCAGTCACGGTCCTCTGTTGGGCACCAAATGTCACAGGGCTAGAAAAATGTGCAGCCAAATCGGGGCTCGAACCCGGGACCTTCGGACTACCGTTCCGATGCTCTACCGACTGAGCTAACCAGCCAGACAATGCAACATCAATCTACCTGTTAGATATCAATGACCCGTGACACATACTTGGGCTTAAGTCTAAGAATAGTCTCAAGAATGGTTGGTAAATTCAGGGCCAGGAAACTGCAATCTTTGCAATTCAGTACGGTGACGATTTTCACTTGTTTTTAAGAGTTTGATCACAATACTCATGAAATTTCAGATTTCTCAGCCTTTTCATTTACCTCTGGCAGAGCGTTATAAAAAGAGATTCGAGTCCAATGACTGTAGTGAATATATTAAATGACTGTAATCTCGTATGGCTACGATAACTTAACGGGATTTTGTCTTCACGCTAAATTTTCATGGGATGTGCCATTTTGTTTTTATCAGTGATAGGTCTGGCTCCGTGAAACTGGAAAATATTTAACTGTTCTGGATTGACAGGTCATTATACAATGCAGAAAATGTTATTATATAACTAGTAGCTGATAACATTTTACAGCGGAATGTTCAAAAATGCTATTCACATGCCATTGGTCGGCCATGTTGGTTGAAGTTTTGTTCAGTTTTGTACAGATTTTGTAAATCTATACATGTTTTTTATTTTGGTTAATTCCACGAATATAAACAGCTTGCTGATGAAAAATGCAGTGGTATACTTTCTGTAATGCATTAATTGTGTTTAATAATTGGTATTAACGACTGCATAGGTATCAACCAAAACGGCCATATATGGCCGAAATATGACCGATCCCAAGTAATTCTGGTAATTCTATACATTTTTTTATTTTAATTAATTCTTCGAATAAAAGTCTGCTGCCGAGAAATGTGATTGATGAATGCAGTGGTACACATTTTGTTAAGCAAAAGTCTGAATTGTGTCTAATAATTTGTGCAGTCTTTATGCACCTATCAATATTTTGCCCCAGGGGGGGGGCGGCGGGCATACAGGGGACTTTAGACAAGAAGACGGTTCCCGATAGGCGGGAGTTTGACACGCCGAATTATTCCGGGTCCCGGGAAATAGACTGGCCGGATTCTACGACTCGGTACCCGGGATTTAGACAAACCATTTGTATTAACAAAATGGCGGAAATTTTGAAAAAAATGGAAGCGTTTAAATCACATTTTTCTGTCCAAGACATGTGTGATTGGGTTCGGGTAATATCCCCAGACCTGTCTAAGATATTTAAAGGTATACAGGAAATGTTCTTATTCATTTCTGTTGACGTATATGTATTTTCTTCTATTGTCGTGTGTTTTCGCGATGACCTTCACGGTCCCAATCAAAGGAAGATAGACGAATTTGTTACGAAAATAGAAAAAATGTTTTTAAGCCTTATGTATTTTTTTTTTCAAAAATATGTAGGTTTAAATATAAAAAGTAAATAAATTCATTTCATATAAAATGTAGACCCACTCATTGGCCACATTATTTGGATTTAATACTCTCCTTGTACATTTTGGTTATTTCATAGAAATATTAAAAACATAATGTTCATGCGATATTAAAGTTGTGTGTGCTGTGTTTTCGATATTGTATGCTTAATAAACTTCATATTTGTAGGCAGTGTATTAAACTGTAAATAACATTTATATAAGAATAAATCACTTTTTTCCTTTTTTGGTACATCTTTTTTTCAGGTTTTTAATATGCTGCAACAGTTAATGTTATATCAAAAAAGGTAATTAATTGTGAACTCATAAATTGTATACCAGCAAATTTAATCTTTCAGTACTGTATGCTGTGGTGATGGTGTAATAAAAATAATGCAAAATATTCTATGTTTCAAGCAACCCTACGGCCTATGCCTACCTTCTTAACAAAAATGTCCAGGACCCAAATTAAATAGAGGATAATTGTTGCTTTTTGTTGATTATCGAGTTTTAAATCACCGAGTGAGCACCAAAATAGGGGAGGCACTTAGATTCGCACCTGTCTATATGTCAATTGCATTTTTTTGGTGACAAAAGGGCACATGTGATCCATGAACGCAGCTTCAAGTTTTATCTGTTGTGCACCGAGATCTCTTACTAAAGGGGGCCATCACTATCAGAATACTAAAGTATTAAATTGATGCTAGGTTTTTCTCCATAAACCATTGGTTAAACTGTCGAATTGCTGACATTGTTTTGGCTGATTTGTAGCCAGTTCATGGTGGAAAAATGCTAAACTGGCAATATTGGCGCTAGCTTGCTTCACCCCCGGGGCATTTGATTCACAATTTAAGCATCTCCCACTATGGGGATTTAGACAAAATTATTGGCTCTAGGGTGGGGAATTAGACCCCAAAAAGAAAGGATTGTCTAATTCCCCTGGGTCTGCCCGCCGCCCCCCCCCTGGGGCAAAATATTGATAGGTGCATTAACAGTCTGTAACACACATTATTAGACACAATTCAGACATCAGATGTGTGTAATAATTGTATCTTTATATACTAAAGATTAATGTTAATCTGAATATCGGTACAATAAACCCATTACGCTCTATTCAAAACATTGGATTGATATTGCTAATCGTATTTAATGAGCTCCCAGCATGATAAAAATTATGATCAATGTACAGAGACGCTTATCTTCTCATTTTAGCCTAAGAGATTGTGAGAGATTAGAGTATATGCCCGTTCCCTTTTTCATAGTTCTCAACCATTTTCACAGTTCCTGATCCTGAATCCAATACATATTCCAGATTTCTACATCACCCATTCCATCACTAATATGGATGGATTTCGGAGACACGTTTTGGCCTGGGACCCATATTATTATGTTTTACGTATTAGGAACCCATTGTCATAATATTAAGTGCTTACCTGTATTTGAAGAGTGACTGCTGCCCTCGACTACTGGACATGATACTCTGTAAGTCAGCACAACTGGATGACGAGGCATTCTCATACAGGTACAGGGCGTAGAACAGGCGGTAGTGCATCCTGTAATGGTATATGGAATACCTTTAATACAATCATTGATATTAAACAATAGTTTGCTCATTTTCATGAAGAAAAGACTGGATTGTAGAAATGATAAATATAATTTTATGGACATATCCTGGCGTTTCTTATGTTGAGCCTGACAATAACAAGAGTCCAATGACCTTAAAGCTCTACTGATTGATTTATTTTTAGCCGTGGCAGCCATCTTGAATTTCCGGCCGACCTGAAATTTTGCTAGGATCAATTAGACATCAAGAGCAACATTCCTGTGAAGTTTCATGTAAATCCGTCAAGTAGGTTCAGAGGAGTAGTCGCTACAAGTTTTCATTATCTATGTAAACAAAGATGGCCGTTGACAGCCATGTTTAACATCGAATCAATTTTTGACAAGGACCAACATCATGTCATACTGATCATTTTAGAAAAAGTCCCATATCAATATTACTTATAGTTTTCAAGAAGTAGTCGCTACAAACTTGTATTTTGAAAATTTATCTTTAGCCGTGGCGGCCATCTTGAATTTCCGGCCGACCTGAAATTTTATTAGGATCAATAAGACATCAAGAGCAACATTCCTGTGAAGTTTCATGAAAATCCGTCAAGTAGTTTCAGAGAAGTAGTCGCTACAAGTTTTAATTATATAACTCTATGTAAACAAAGTTGGCCACTGGCAGCCATGTTTAACGTCGAATCAAAACGATTTTCGACAAGGACCAACATCATGTCATGCTGATCATTTAAGAAAAAGTCCCATATCAATATCACTTAGAGTTTTCAAGAAGTAGTCGCTAAAAACTCCTTTTTTAAAAACCTATTTTTAGATTTGGTGGCCATCTTGGATTTCACATCAACGTGAATTTTTGCTAGGATCAACTAGACTTCATGGGCAACAGTTCTGTAAATTTCATGAATATCCATTCAGTAGTTTCAGAGGAGTAGTCGCTACAAAAAGAAGTTTACGGACGGACAGACGGACGGACGACGGACACCGCACCACGGCATAAGCTCTGCTGATCTCTGATTCATATTCTCATGATACAAAAAAACACTGCTTTGCCAATTTTTAACTTAGTATTAAACTAGAAATGGATGTCCCCACTGAAAACAATCAGTGAAAAACGTATAATTTTACGGGAAAAAACGACGTAACTCAGGTATTACATGGTCGATTTTGATGACAAATTGATATGCATTTCAACAGTAAACTACTAGCAATCAATATTATTTAATAAGGTTACCCATTCCAAACATCTGCTTTTCTTGCCAGTTTGAAGGCGTACAGGAACGTAGCTATACAGTAGAGAGACTCTATAATCTCCTTGCACGTGCACTGAGACGTACTGACAGTCAGACATCGAATAATCTCCTGAATCTGGTACACGTCATGTGACACAATAACCAGGATGGTGATTACACACCAGGGGTTGGGATCCTGCACAATAAAGGTCAAATATTTCACGACTAGTTTTCATTGTGTACCTGGGAAAAAAAAGCCACAAACGTAGCTTTCATGTGGAAGTGGATTTCTCAACTAATAGTCACAATTTCTTTGGAGAGTGATCAGAAATAATTTCACAATAATTACACCATAATGATATATGTCATTGCATTTTCCAACTCTGAATGTAGCTCTTCCCAAACCATTGCATTGTGACAGTTTTTATCTTCCATTGGTACAAGTTTGAGATATTGTCACTGTCAGACGAAAAAGGCGTATTTAATGTATTAAAAAAGAAACAAGTAACACATTTCACATACAAATTGCATTATGCCCTTTTTTGTCATTGATATATGAGAAAAGTAATATACCCCATGTGTGAGACAATCTGTGAGTCGTTCGTCAATGAGAGCCTTGGCCCAGTGATACCTGCTGTGTTTTTGCAGACATTGCAGCATGTTGGTCGCTGTCACTGGCTTCAAGTCTTTCATGTACCTGAAATTTAGAATCAGCATTTGTTATCAATGGCAGAAAAAAAATAAAAATATCAAGAGTGGAAGTCATATAAATTTACATTTTTTTCCCACTAGAATTCTATTTTAATTTTTTGAATCTATATATAGCTTTATTGAGAAAATAAATGAACGTTAAAAGACTTTGCTATTCCAGAAAAAGAGTCGCATAGAAGGTCTATAGTCCAAACAGAGTTTTCTTTTTTTTATATTGCTTTTTATATAATATTAGTTTTTTGTTTACTCCTAATGTAATTAGCAAGTTGCTCTTGCCACCTACGGAATGAAAATTACTTGCACCATATATCTGGTATAGATTTAGGTACTTAAGTTATGCATTGGGTAACTTATAATAGCCAGCTACATGTATACATGTTATCTGAACAATTTGATCTGATTAATGATTTTAATATGTGAATCGAAACCCACGACTAATGGATGACCAGGCAGTATGGTATGCTAACCACTGGACTATGGCTCCACTTTCTATAAAGATATTTTGTTTGTCAAACCTTATAAGTGAGTCGAGGTAGTTTGCCGGTCGGAGCATTCCATTTTTGTGCATTATGGCCTGAACATCCCGACGGCTTGTGCCCAGGTCCTTCTTCAGTTTGTGGTATAACTTCTTCCACGGCACAAACTGTACAGGAAAAAACAAACATAGGATATTTCCTATTGAATCATGTGTAGTTAATATGTCTGTTTAATTTAATGATACTATCAAATGACTGAATCATTCAATGTACACAAGTTTTTTTTAATATTCAAGCTTCTTTTCCCTCTTCTATAATCACAGAATTGACATAGATGCTTTTTCAAACGTTTGTGAAATATAATATTTAATCGGCAACAACAATCATGACCACCATGTACCGGTACATGTCAGTTTTAACATTCTGAACTCTCCTACTGGATTAATGTACCGTAAATGATAGTACCAATTGGTTCTGAAATACATGTACAATGCCAGCATATTGCTTTAAAATTAAATGACTGTATTACCTTTTCATCAGCGATGATCTCGTTCCACTGCAGACAGACCCGATTACTATTCAGGCACAAGTCCAACATTGGAAGCTGGCAGAAGATATTCTCCAACACTTCGGGTGGAAGTCTCTCAAAGTGATTTATCTTCAGATCTTCACCTTTGGGACAAGATCCTGAACCGAGGAGCCCATATTTGTCAGAAAATGTTTCCTTGCTTTGAGATTTTCTGGTAGTGTCAATGCTTGGACTATTGAAATTGTCATCCATATCAGATTCAAATGCAGCGTTCATGTCAAAACTGTCACTTTCGAAATATTTAGCAATCTCATCTTTGATGTTAGTTAACTCTTTCTTTTTTATAAAACTTGACTGTTTCACAACAGGCTTTGATTTGCCCTTAGTGAGTTTCTTTGATTTTAAATCTATTTTCTTCTGAGCATCAAACAACTGCTTGACAACGGAATTACCACTGTCCTTTGGTCCCCGACCTTGAGAATTTTGCGATGAAATGCTCGTTGGACTCTGACTACTATCACTAATGTAGATTGCATCAGAATTGTCTAATTTCTTGATTGGGGAATACATCAATGTTCTTGGTGACGCGGACTTCTGGACTTCTTGACTAGATCTTTTTTCTGAATCGCTGCTAGTCGTTGGTTTGCTAGACTGGAAGAAACCTAAAATACTGCCCTGGTTTATTATTTGTTTGATTGGCCTACTGCCTCTTTTATTTGGACTTGTATGATATGTCTGACCCATTAAATTGTTTGTACCAATACCAGAATTATGACTGTCACTTGGCATCACAGACTTCTGAGCAATATTATACATGTTTGATGCTGAAACAAAGCCTTGTGAGCTGGAAAACCCACTGGCACCACCCCTAGTACCAGTGGCACATGGTACTGGTCCTGTTGGATAAGGATCCTGTAACGAAGATGCAAGAGTTTTCTCCATGTGCCGCTCTTCTCTTTCATATGTTTTCCGTCGTTTGTTTCGTACAACAGGGTATAACCTTCTGTTTGGATCTGTCTGTGGTCTCATAGCTGTTGGATTGGCCAATGGCATAGCACCCTGTTCTGTTTGAACGTGAGCAAAACATTCTGAAATGCCCATATGAAGGCGCTTTCTCTTTGAAAACTGTGAAACCTCAATCTTTGATTCAGTAGAGTCTTGATCTTCCACTAAATCTGTAAGCATATCATTCGTGGCTGCACTGTCTGAGCCAGTTCCATCTTCATACTTTCTTTCATCTGAATGAGTGAAAAAAATTATGACAACAGTTTTAATCTGTGAAATATAAACAAAAGTATAAACTTTGGAAAAAAGAAGTTAACGTTGATTATGAAACAACCAACAAGCTATAGAACTTATACAAATCTCTGTTGATGTGTTGATGGCACAGATGACAGTGCTAGAGTGGTCTTAATATGGGAAGAAACTGGAGAAAACCGAAGTGTTTGAATGGATGACCACCTACCTCCAAACAAAGCGCATCTGCCATCTGGAGCTCGACTTGTGAGAAAGTGTCAATTTTTAAGGATGGCGGTGAGGTATACAATACTGATACCACGAAATTCGAAAATGTTTGAGAAAAAATGTGTTAACAGGTCATTATACAATATGAGAGTGGAAAATTCTAAGTCAAACAAAGGTCCGTAATTCTGTAATAAATTAGGCAATCAATAATGGGTGATGTACAGGGACATAATGTCATCAGTTGTTAAGTGTACTTGAAGTCTGGGAACAATCAATCCGAAAATGTTTGAGAAAACAATGTGTAAACATTTCATTATACAATATTAGTAAACAATTCTAAGTCAAACGAACGACCATAATTCTGTAATAAATTAGACAATCAATGATGGGTGATGTGCAGGGACATAAGTTCATCAGTTGTTATGTGTAAATGAAGTTTGGGAAAAATCCATTCAAAAGTGTGTGAGATATGCAAGTATTAAAAATGTGTTACGCAATGCGACAAAAATGTGTTACGCAATGCGACAAAAATGTGACGCGTCTCGACGGGACGTTACGGACAAAGTGATTCCTATATATAGCCCCCACTTCACTCTGTGAAAACGGGGGTATAATAAGGTGGTTGTTTATGCAAGCATTGCATGATGTTCTCAGAAACCTCGCTACGAAAGTTCCGGGTCCCTACCTATAATCAGGGGTTTTAGATATATGGTTTAGCAATAACGCTGTCGCTGTATTCCAAAATATGGTTGTTGTCTATACCTGTATATGGTTTAGAAATAACGCTGTATTCCAAAATATGGTTGTTGTCTCTACATGTATCTATCGATTTACAGCTTATTGAGTTTTATGCATATCGACTATACCAAAAAATGAATGGTAGCGTTACATTTTAATTACCTTAATAATTTGAATACTAGTTTATCGATTTTTAAAAGCCATATACTGAAAGAAAAAAGTGTATAAATTTCCCTTTTAGACATTCATTTTCTTTATTGTTTTTCTGGTGATAATCTATTACACAGGTTTAGAGACAAACTTGCTTTCTTTAACTGGCTACCGGCATTTTGTTTTCAGTTTTCGTTTTTCTGATTTTACCAATTTTCAGCAACTCGTATCACCCTTTATAATAACAATAGCTCAAAAATGTGTATTTCTTGCATCACTTTGGCCGTTCTTCTTTCCACAAACATTACATCTAGCGAGTTATGTTTAGAAATGTTGAAGAACATCAAATAGCAGCACTATCTTCCGCGGCGGATTATGTGTACATATGGTTCTAATATTAGATGTTCTTCTTCAACATTTCTAAACATATTAACTCGCTAGATGTAATGTTTGCAAGAAATAACATTTTATGAGATATTATTACCATAAAGGTGTGATACGGGTTGAAGAACGCGAGTAGGTTCTTTATCAACGAATAACAATGAAGAAAATTAATTGTCTAAAAAGGAAGTTTTGTATACTGTGAGTTTCTCTTGGTACATGACATGACTTTAAAAAATCGGTAAAATATAATTCAAACTATTAAGGCCAATTAAAATTATACCTGTGTTTACTGTAACATTGCTGAAAAAAATAGGGTAGGTAGGTAGGCAGTTTTGTTGTTTTTTTTGGCGAAGTTACATTTAAGGTGGCGATGACCTTTGATGAATGGGAAAATGTGGTATTTTAAAAACTCGATAGATAACAATATGAAATTGTGTATTGTGTGTTTCCCAAAAGGCCTGGTAACAACTGGCTTTTTTCCCAAACACTTGCAATTATTACAAAGGGGTAAAACAGTTTTAAATGTTTTCCGCAAGTCCGAAAGAGGGTCAGCTCCAACAGCAATGAGTACATGAGTCGGCTGGGATCAGTCCAGCTCCATACAGTGTGACAGTGGGGCCTGACATGTTATGAGTGACTTGACTTCCATGCTCTTCCTGAATACCGGTATATGACCGTCAGGAAGGATGGGGGATCCACACTTGTAGTCAAATTCTGCGGTTGACATACATGTAACCAAGAGCAGTTCTTGCCTCCCAGACAGCTGAACAAATATTCAAAGTTATAATGTCAAATGTTAATTGACCATTTGAATAGTTTTGTAAAAGTGTTTACTTACATGTATATTACTTCTCTAACATCAGAAAGTAATAAATATTTATAAATTTCTCATGTTAGTTATTATGAGCCTATATTGAGGGTGAGTTCAGAAAATTATTATGGAACGGCATACTTCTTCAAGAAGTTATAATGCAGTAGTAGTCGATGCCAATGCTTAGTGCTGAGAAGCAAGTACACATATGCACATTAATAGTACTGTTTTAGAAACAAACTTACGACAGGTGGCCTGGAACTCCGGGCATTTACCGACCTGTTTGTGGTACTTGTCAAACAATTCAACAATCGATTGTTTATAGAGAGTGCACGCCATAACATTAGCGCTTCCATGTGCTGACATTTTTGAAACTGTACAGCCAAAACAGCACTGGGAGACGCCATTTTGACTGTTTTATACCAGTCCTGCGTACAGTATACCGTGAAATTTACACGCTTTCAAAACCGCACCGCGAAATTGAAAATTGCACCGTGATCTCATGAACATTATTATTTTTTCAACATTTCTTTTTCAATTTTTTTTTTATTTTTTATTTTTTTTAATAAAATAAGAAGGAGTCGGGGGTGTTTTCAGAGGGTCGCTCGGGTTACAGTAAACTCAGGTATAATTTTATTTGGCCTAATTAAAATATAACACCACGGCTCATTATGTGTATAGCCAATACGTGTTAAATTCTCAGTTACTCTCGATAAGCCAAAAAATCAATAGATACATATGAAGAGATGATAACCATAAACTCGGCTATAATTCAAAACTATGTAATCATAGCTCGATTATAGGAACACACCATAAGAGTTAGGATTCTCACAGACAGTTGCAAAAGTCTAAGGGATAGCACACTTTGGGTTCTATTCTCGGTTGAAGTCATGTCTCGAGTTTTAGCATCCCACTGTCTTAGTACTTAAGGAAGAATAGGTTTTATGAAAGTGTCAGCTCATAGACTAGTGCATAAACTACAAGTCTTTGAATGGCGAGACGATTTTGATAGGCGCAGTCCTCCAACGTTATGTGTGTAACAGTCAATTTAAAGTGATATACTGAATTTTATAACTATACAACTTACCTAAAGAGATTTTTTTTTTATTTTTTTTATCAATTTCGCACTAAAACATTCTGATAAGAAATACATAAGTTTAAATCTAGGTACTATGCATTGTTTGAATGGCAACACATAGGTGTCATAAATTTGATATTCAGTTGAAGATTAATTATTTATTGATTATGCGTTTATATAGAGTTTTGTTGTGGTTTATTTGAGATATTAGTTTTTAAACGAGCAGTAAGGCGTGCGGTCTGAAATTGTTCACACGTTTTTTGGTCAAACGCAATGAGACATCAGAGCGTGCATCTAGAAATGTCTGTAAGTACAGAGTTGGGTTCCGGAAATATTCTGGAAAATCACTTGCCCTGCCCATATTGTCACTTGCCCCACATTTAAGAACACTTTCCCTAAAAATTGGCATTGTACCATTATTTGTGTGATGCGTGTTAAACGGGACGAACTGCTGCATAATTTGGACCATTATAATTTGTTGGAAAAGAAATGGAGAATGTATTGTAGTGTATTAGTTTAATAATACATTGTATTTATTCATATAAAAAATCAAACTCTTGGATTTTCTTCTTTGTGTCGTTTAACTATTTGCTTTACTTAAATGATGAAGGTGACAATATACAAACTCATTTTATTCCATCCCCCACCACCCCACACACCTCAACCCATTATGTGATAACCACCCAAAACATTTGCTTGGCAGCTTGTGTATGGTACTTTTAATGTCACAGTGTGTACAATTAACCAGTTGACAGAAAAAAATGAAGCTATTTTGTTCATTTAAATGTGTGACGAGGAAAGAAATGACAAAAAAAATATTAAGAATATTCACCCCCAATATATGTAATGTTCCTACGCCTTAAATCTGAATTTGAACTAAAGGGAAATAGATGAAAGCAAGAGGCATGCACAGGGTGTTCTCTAGGAATTGTTTCAGAAATAGTAGTAGTAAGTCTATTTATCAAACGTGAAAGTTCAGAACTTGAAGAATAGGTTCCGTGATTGTTTTTGAAATTCCAAAAACCCATGACATACGCATATTGCAAAGATTTGCAACTTATTTGTGTAGTGTGCACTTCCATATACATTTAACTATAGATTAGGCAAAATAAAATTATACCTGTGTTTACTGCAACATTGCTGAAAAAAATAGGGTGGGTAGGTAGGTAGGCATTTTATTTTTTATTTTATTTTTTGGCAAAGTTACATTTAAGGTGGCGATGAGCTTTGATGAATGGGAAAATGTGGTATTTTAAAAACTACAACAGATAACAATATGAAATTGTGTATGTTTTATTGTTTCCCAAAAGGCCTGGTAACAACTGGCTCTGTTCCCAAACATTTGCAATTATTACAAAGGGGTAAAACAGTTTTAAATGTTTTCCGCAAGTCTGAAAGAGGGTCAGCTCCAACAGCAATGAGTGCATGAATTGGTTGGGATCAGTCCAGCTCCATACAGTGTGATCTCCAGTGCGACATGTTATGAGTGACTTGACTTCCATGCTCTTCCTGAATGAGTCGGGCAAGTGGCGGGCCACAGGATTTGCAAAGGTCACATGCCCGCACCCAAAATCCACTTTCCCGGGGCGTCGGGCAACCGTATTTCCAGAACCTTGATGATCCCTGATGTATAGCTGTCAAGGAACAATGAAGAGTGAGCTGGTGCCCAAGGGGTGGTTGATCCTTGGTTAGGTTGTCAGTGGGGTGAAGCCACCGAAGCCCAAGATGGTCTTTGGTTGAATTTTATCATAGAGGTATACTCGTAATACCTTTTCATAGGATCATATATTTTAACTGAATTCATTTAAGTCACACCATATATGGAAGCGATACAGACTTTGAGAAATCCTGGTTAACTATACTAAACTTTATTGAGTTTTGGTATAAAACATACGTTCAGTAACAAGGACAACACGTTCTGCGCATGTGCTATTTATATCTGTCATAATGTAAAAGTCATCATTTTCAAATGCTTTTTTAGACAATAAAATAACATCGGAATTTTAAAATACCATGGATGTTTGATTGATTGATTGAATTGGATTTTATAGTCGCACAAACAGCTAAGGTCAAATGGCGACTTTCCAGCTTCCATTGGTGGAGGAAGACCCCAGGTGCCCCTCCGGGCAAATTTCGTGCATGGGCGGGGACCTGGGTAGAACCACCGACATTCCGCAAGCCAGCTGGATAGCTTCCTCACAATACCATGGATGAATAAAGTTAAGTTCATTCCATCAATCACCATGAAGTAATTAATAAAATAATCAATATTTCTTCAGCAAACAAGCCGTAAAGATCGGACTATTGATTTCGTAAATTCTTGGACAGCGCCATTTTTAAAATTCGGTGTTGGGGCACCTCACTAATTTTCATATATCTCCGTCTAGCTGAAGACTTTTTTAAAAATAATTTCTGATTCATAAAAAGCAGGCCCTGGAAAAAACAATGAAACAAAAATTGTGCGGAAGAAACAACAAATTTATTAGTGATTGACCACTATTTAAAAGTGAACTTTGAATTTAAATACCTCAGCAACCAATGGAAAGGAATATGTTTAAGAAAGAAGAATCATTTCTGTTTGAATAAATTAACATCATTTCTATAAATAGATGCGCCTTTGTGCGTTTTTGATTTGTATAAACACATGTTTGCATTGAAATGCATACACATTATGTAGAGCATTGTACATGTATGTAGGATCTCAATACACTTTTATTGACCTCACGGCAATTTGACAGATAACATTTATTGATAGCTGGGTTTTATAAAATTGTGATAACTTTTTTATTTATTGTTTGATTTTGATGATTTAAAAGGCATTGTTTTTGTAAAAACATAATCTCCCCATTGGGGTGTATATCTTTGGGAAAAATATAATTTTTGTAAAAAGTGTTGTCTTGGCTATGTTCAGTCAAATTGTTAGAATTGCTTTGTGCATGAAAACATATAATGTTTGCATGAGCATGATTTGACACAAAAATGTGTGTCTCACGCTCATATTATGCTTGAGACTTGACAGATATGCGTATCCTCCAGTAACCCGATTCCGATAGACACATGATTCCGATAGGTTTTGTTATATCGCGAGCATAACGTCATAATGTGACGTCAAAAATAAACACGGATGTAAACAGATCGTAAAACTTTCGGTCGCTTTGTTTCTACAAAGATTTCAAAAAAATGCTTCGAATAAAGGTAAGAAAACGTCACTTACATTGTTGATGAATAATTTCTATATATTTCCACTAAGTCATTTTATTATAGCACTTAAAACGATAAAAAACGCAATTAAGATTTGTGTATCCACAGACGCTATCTCTGCCTGCAAAAACTATATCAAGTCTAATAATAGAAACGGTATACGGTGGAAAAAATGCCAACCACAATTTTTTTCTACGGAACCCAATTAGGGCCATTATGTTATTTTGTAGTCACTAATTGAAATTGTATTTTTTTCTAGGTTTAATGGTATTTCTTATATTTACAGCTTATAGGTCCTACTTCATATGGTAAAAGAAGAGCTTATATACCATCTGCACTCACTAGAGCATACCAAGCTGTGAAGGAGGACCATCCAGTGTGAAATATGTGATCACTGGACTCATCTCAAACATTGTACCAGTGTCAGGGTTGTACGGAAGGACACCTCATTTAGATGGCCATGCTGTGAGCAGCATTAAATGATTTAAGGGTTTAGTGTCTTTTTTTATGAACTGTTAGTTGTCGATGCACATAGCGCATAATGCCCATAATGCTTCGACATTTAACAGTTCATACCCCAATGAAAGCACAAAAAATGACACTAATTTCTAAACCCTTATAATTGCAATCCACGGTTTTAAACTCTTTATCCAATTATTTTAATATCCCTCTCCTAAATACGCCCCTGTAAATCCGATCTATATTGTTACACAGCACGCGTATACATTCGATGAATGACGGATGAAAGTAGTTCTTCGTACAGTTCATTGGAAAATGAACGTAGCTTAAATTGATCATGTGATCGTCCTTTAACCAATCACATTGTTTGTATTATCTAAATATTTGAGTGACTGCAATTATAGTTAAATAAACATTAATTTAGAGTTATCTGTCTTTATATGATTTGTGCGTAATGAATGAAATTGGCCACCGTAACTTATTTTATGATTTTGGCGAGCGTGTGATGATGCAATAGTGTGATGACGTTACCTATCGGAATCATGTGACGCGCTTCTATTTGATAGGATTTCACCGCCATATTTGTTTTGACTGTTGGTGAATATTTGACAGTTAAAAGAATGCTTTTTCTACGCTGTGATGTCTATTGTATTGAAGTTGATGTTTACCGAGGTTTCGGAGGAATAGGACAACTTAATAAATTTGGAAATTAAGTTTGTTGAACTATCGGAATCTGGTAACTCCTTGATACACTTACGTAAAAAAGAAGCACCCCAGATGCCTAGTCTTATTTAACTGATGTCTTTGTGTGCTTTTCTTTACATACGCAAGCACGGACGTTTATAGATGCACCCTAGACGGAGACATATCAAAAATCGTCTTGCCGTTCGTAGACGTGTATATTATGCACTACCCAGAGTCAGACGCCAATTATTTTTTTTATGAGACAATGCATACACTAAGACGTTTGTATACTTGCAGCCACATTTAGGGCAATATAGACATATCACAGAACTTCTACATTAGGCTAATCAGTGATTCACCAAAAAATAATTGACCTGGACCTACTATTAGCATGACCAGATGAATTCATGTTTGGCAGTAAAACTTTCTTTTGGAGCTGCTTGTTTCAAAACATTGTCGCTCATATCATCAAACAAATAAAAATAATTATTCCATACATTTAATAAAACAGATAGACTACAAGTGAACACATTTTGTGAAATTTATAAAATCTTTTAGAGCATAACGAATTATGAGATTTTTTAAACAAATTATAACTATTTTGTCTATGTCTAAGCGACTAATAATTTAGAATTTTTAGCGAGAGAAAACATAAAATATATTTCTTCCATTTGCTATAATGGTAGGCAAATCCTTGAGTGAAGATGTTACAACAGATGATACAGATGGTTCTTTAGCATTTCTAAACTTTAAAGATAAGGTGCAGATATGGTTTATTCACTCTTTTTTGTTTTTGTTTTGTAGAAAGTACATATATTTCGGACGTGTTCATATATTCGGATACTACTGGCACCTTCGTTACAAGTATATTAAAATGTAACATAGCTGCCAATATTCGATGGAAGTCAAGAGTGTGATGCTATTACTTGGTTCTCCCTTGGAAAAGCCCCACTGACGCCCGAGAATTCTGTGGTTGAATACCATGAATTTTAGCTTATACGTATACTCGAAAAATTGTTTCATATGATCATGCATTTTAATTGAATTCATTTAAGTCAAATGATAACTGTTTTTAATCACATTTAATGCACATGAAATAAAAAGTTGTAACTGTTGATTTCATGAGTATGCAAAACTGCGAATTTCACAGCCATCTTCATGATGGGGAATTTTAGATACAAAGCTGTTAACTACCACCCTGTCTCCCTTACATGCATCTGTTGTAAGCTGCTAGAGCACATCATAGTCCGTAACATGATGCGCCACATGGACACACATCGTATCCTGACAGACTGTCAGCATGGTCATGCTAGGAGGAGCTGCGAGACTCGGCTATTGACACTGGTGGATGAGTTGTCCAAAGGCTTAGACAGAAGGAAACAATATGTCATAATGACCTTGCAGTCCTCGACTTCAGTAAAGCATTTGATCGAGTCCCTCATGAACTTTCTTCTCCTGAAATTGGACCACTATAGAATCCGGGGTGAAACTCTGTTATGGACAGACAGGTCTCAGAGAGTTATAGTCGATGGAGCAACATCTGACCCAGTCCCAGTCATCAGCGGTGTGCCTCAAGATAGTGTACTGGGTCCCATCCTCTTGCTAGTTTTCATTAACGACTTGCCGCCCACTGGTCAGTCCTATACGAGGTTGTTTGCGGACGACTGTATAGTTTACCGACAGATCAACACCAAAAGCGATTGTGAGATCCTCCAAGATGACCTGATCAAATTAGCTGAGTGGGAGAAAACGTGGGATATGTCCTTCCACCCAGAGAAATGTAGCATCCTTAGAGTTTACAGGAAGAAGACTCCAATCTTCTCCAGCTATACACTCAAGGGACACGTACTTGCAACAGAGGATGTTACAAAGTATCTAGGAGTGGAAATATCCAAGGACCTGTAGTGGAAACACCACATAGACAGACCATCAAGAAAGGGAACAGTGCCATAGAGTTTCTCCTAATCAGCAATGAGCAAGTAAAGAGTGCAGCATATTTCTCTCTCATGAGACCAGGCCTCGAATACTGCTCAAACGTCTGGAACCCCCACACCAAGGATCAGGTACACAGGCTAGAGATGGTACAGCGAAGGGCTGCTAGATATACAACAAATCGGTATAGAAAGACAAGCAGTGTCAGATCCATGTTGGACCTTCTTAAGTGGGAGTCACTGGAATCCAGAAGGACCAAAGCACAGTTGACCATGCTCTACAAGATTGCCAACAACTTGTAGACATTCCCGCTGATCAGTACCTGACACTTGCCTCATGTCGAACAAAGGCACACCACAACAGGAAATATCAACACATATCCGCCCCCACAAACCTCTACAAGTACAGTTTCTTCCCCCGTACTATTGGGACGTGGAATTTCTTACCATCCACCGTTGTAGAAGTCCCTAGCTTGGTATCTTTCAAGCAGGGGCTATCTCAACTCGCCACAGTAGCCGAACAGGTCTGGGTATGAAGGGACGAAAATGTAGCTTGGCAATCACCTTTACTAAGTCCTTTTTTCTATCTATCCTATTACTCTGTTCTTTCTTTTCTTACGTGTACCACGTCGTGTGATAGTCAAGTGAGATTGAAACAACGTAACATATAGATGTAGATCGCACAGTCAGTACAAAAGAAACATTTGCTGGTTTGAGAGTACTGGGAGGACCATTTGGGTTCATTTTCAAAATGCGTGAGAACATAGAATGTATGCGTGTGGGCGTGTGAGCATTTTTTAACTCAAAAATGCATGTGTCTCATGGCTGATGCATGAAACTTAACAGGTATGATTGTTATGGCGAAATATAAGATTTTAATCACAGGGAATTTTGTCTGTGTACATTACTATGTAATTGCAGTGGGGATTTTGTCAGAGTTTTTTTTTGTCCTACACTCGATATAGAAACCAAAGAACCCTGTCCTTTTATAGCTCAATATTTGTAATAATTAATTGTCATTTCCATAAAATAAAGGTAACCACATGTCCATGTAACAAAATGTATGCTTGCAATTTCTGGCATGGAGTACCAATTACACAGGCTTTCATTTCGGTAGTAGAAAATAAAGGATAGAGAGAAGAAGATATAGTGTTCTCCATAAGTCTCTTACAACTGTTATAATGCATTAAATGTTGAATCAATTAATTTTAAACAAGTTTTGTAGAAAAAGTGCAAATACTGTTTATATTATATGAATCTATCATGTTTTAGATGGATATACATTTAATTCATTTGTAATATGCCAGTTTTTATACCCACGTTTTTGGAAAAAAACAGGGTATATTAAAATCTCTTGTTTGTCCTGGCGTCTGTCCGTCCGTTACCCTGAATGGTGTGGGAGGGGGTGATGGGTCTGAAAATTCAATTACTGAGTGTCATTTTTCCATATTTTTGCACATACCTTGGTATATGTACATGTAATTGCCTATGAAAGATAAACAACATGTCAAGTTATTTTATTATTTCAAACTCGTACGTCTGCCTTGGGTAATTTCTTTCCTCCTACGTCCCCCATGAGGCCCAGGGAAAGGGGTGTCAAAAGGACAAATACACTAAAAATTCATTTACACAGTCATTTTTAGCTCTACTGATCAGAGATCAGCAGAGCTTATGCCGTGGTGCGGCGTCCGTCGTCCGTCTGTCCGTCTGTCCGTCCGTCTGTCCGTAAACTTTTTTTTGTAGCGACTACTCCTCTGAAACTACTGAATGGATTTTCATGAAACTTTACAGAAATGTTGCCCATGAAGTCTAGTTGATCCTAGCAAAAATTCTTGTTGATGTAAAATCCAAGATGGCCGCCAGATCTAAAAATAGGTTTTTTAAAAACAAGTTTGTAGCGACTACTTCATGAAAACTATAGGTGATATTGATATGGCACTTTTCTAAAATGATCAGCATGACATGATGTTGGTCCTTGTCGAAAATCGTTTTGATTCGACGTTAAACATGGCTGCCAGCGGCCATCTTTGTTTACATAGAGTTATATAATGAAAACTTGTAGCGACTACTCCTCTGAAACTACTTGACGGATTTTCATGAAACTTCACAGGAATGTTGCTCTTAATGTCTAATTGATCCTAGCAAAATTTCAGATCGGCCAGAAATTCAAAATGGCCGCCACAGCTAAAAATAGATTTTTAAAAAAGAAGTTTGTAGCGACTACGTCTTGAAACTATAAGTGATATTGATATGGGACTTTTTGTAAAATGATCAGCATGACATGACGGTTATCAGAGTCGAACATTATTTTGATTCGACGTTAAACATGGCTGTCAGCGGCCATCTTTGTTTACATAGAGTTATATCATGAAAACTTGTAGCGACAACTCCTCTGAAACTACTTGACGGATTTTCATGAAACTTCACAGGAATGTTGCTCTTGATGTCTTATTGATCCTAGCAAAATTTCAGGTCGGCCGGAATTTCAAGATGGCCGCCACGGCTAAAAATAATTTTTCAAAAAACAAGTCTGTAGCGACTACTTCCTGAAATCAAAATCAATCAGTAGAGCTTCAAGGTCATTGACCTCTTGTTCTAATTTTGCTATATATACTCATCTATGAAAGACTAACTAACATACCTAACAATTTTATTATTTCAATCTTTGACGTCTGCCCAGGGGATGAGTGTGTGTGTGCATTTGTATTTGTATAATGAGTGCAGTGTCTCTGTCCGAATGGTTACAAAGCAGGGCCTTTTTACCCTTCTTTGCAGTGGCCTGTATAAAGCCCCTTCCCCACCCAAATTTCTTTGAAAATCATGTTTTGGACTTGCATCTGGAAATATTTTGTTTTACCTTTTTACTATTCCTTAAATTTCGTTCAGCGATTGGGTCAGGTATACATTATTCTTCGTTTCTGCAACATTGGTTTGATCTAAGCGTGTCACAGTGTCATTATTGTTTTTCAGGTCAAGGAAGTTCTCGATTTGGTCAGAAACATTCCAAATGAGCATAAAGCAGCTGCAAGAGAATACATCACAGAAAATTATTTTGAAATACTAAAACTTCTCGATGAAGACCCAACTCCATCACCTGGTGACCACAACAATATTGTCAATTCCAACACTGTTTCAGCAAGACCACCATGTTCTCTACACACAATAGTAATGGGTAGTTCAGTCAGAGCTGGTTCTGCTCCACTGCAACATGGCAAAAGATGGAAGAGAGAAAAAACAGTTTTGGAAAAAGCTAATCCTTCAGTAAATACTGTAGACAACTATCCCAGTTCTTTAGAGTTAGATACAGATACTGATAAACAGCAAATAATGTCGGAACATATTCCAGACAGATTTCCTGATACTGAGAAGGACACTGTCATCATAACACCTTTGAGTAAAATGTTTGACGAAAGTATTCTTTACACAAACAAGGCAGGATGTCCAATAACTGATGAAGGGGTAGATGTTAAACGTGATTTACCTCAGGCAGTATTGAATACGGGTGTTGATGATGAACATGTGAACGCTGAAATGGACCAGGATGCACTCATGGATGAAATTGACAACATGAAACCAGAGTCCAACATTCCTTACATTAAAGAAGGTAAGCCTGACATCTCATATATTAATACACTTCTCTAATTTGCTTCCTGTTACTAAAATCTAACAGAAACAATGCATTCTTCAATGATGCTGCTACTTATTAATCAAAATGGCAAGTGTGGTATCCTTGTTGGATGGGCATGCATTTCAGCCATATTCTTCTGTATTCTCTCTGTATCTCGCTGACTGTATACGTGACTCTCAATTAAAGCTGATAAAAAATCTCCTTATTTCGGACACGGAATCTCCCCCATTTTAATAGCCTGTCAAAAATTACGTAAAAATTTAACTTGTATTTATTTTTTTCAATATTTTTATGTTGTTTTGGTCTGTTTGGTGACCCGTACCGAACACCATCATCCTGATGGCAACTTTGACTGGTCCAATTAAAAAAATAGTATAAATGCTGCAGCTCAGTTATATTATACTCTGGCACTAACATAAAATATTATTTATTTAAAGGTACACCAGAAACAGTGATGGACGATGTAAGTGATGTCAGTAGCTTATTGTCATTCCTGCCCCAGCTGTCTCCATACATCAAGTTTGACATGAAGGACAGATATATAAGTGACAGTGACAAGGAAGGTTACTTACATCTAATGGTGGAGAGGTCAGATGGGTCAGTACATAACCTGAAGATAGGAGGCGTGACTGCAGCTTCGCCCGAAGAGTTACGCCAGTATGATAAACAGGTATAATAGGATTAAAGAAAACAGATATGACTATAGAATATTGTAGATCTAATGCATTTATCATTGTTTTTCCTCATATGGTGGGGTGGGGATACCTTGGGAATTAGCATGCAACCAGGACTTTTGTTATGCGGAAATAAAATAAACGATGAAGACTCCTGGATAGGGAATTCCACTGATGTCGCCATTCATCCTCAGATATTAAACTTTATCTAAAATTTGTGTAATGATTGAATTATATTTGTATAACGAATGATTGATTGAATGGTGTTTAACGTAATTTTACAACACATTTTTGGTTATGTATGATGGTCGATTTTTCATGTCGGAAGCAGACCAACCACTTATTTCTTCTGGGTAGAACCAGTACTGTATACCTCCTGCCGTCTGTAAGAATCGACACTTTCTAACTGAAAGTCAGGCTGCCAGTTTGATTTGAACCCTCTGCAGTGAGAGACGAGAAGGTTTCAAATGCAGCGTCTTTATCCTTTTGGCTACAGAAGGACTTGAACAGTTTGGGTAAACTTACTGCGACAGCACACACTGGGGAATTTGAAGTTAAATGTAGGGAGAGGCATACACGAATTTGAAAATCGTCTTTTTTCCCTGGGCATGCATTTAATGTATTTGCTATATATAAAGTGACTGCTTTCATTTTTAAATAAAAAAATAAAAGTAAAATTGACCCTTTTGACTTTAATTTAACAACTCCGTAAATAAAAATAATGATTTAAATTCCAAATCTTGTGTATTCTAAATATTAACTTTATGCACTTGTGTTCTTCCAGCATGTAGTAAACGAAAATCGTGCCGACAAGCAAATAAATCTAATTCAAGAACAGTTAAACAATATTGAAAAAGAAAATGATCCTTTCCTGGATGAAACAGACTCTGAAATGTTTTCGGAACCCCGTAAGAAGTCACGAGGTCGGCCCCGTAAGACACCCATGTACTTACCGTCATTGGATGATGAAGGACGAGAAGTGTTCACGTGCCACGTGTGTCAAACTACCGTGCAAACGCAGCATGCCATGAAAGGTACTTAATAGTGGAATGGGTCCTATATGATGTTCAACTTCACGTTTCTTTTTATCTCTCAAACTTTTCATCTGTACGCTTCCTTTTTTTT
The DNA here is from genome assembly GCA_037043455.1 of Cyrtodaria siliqua. Taxonomy (NCBI): domain Eukaryota; kingdom Metazoa; phylum Mollusca; class Bivalvia; order Adapedonta; family Hiatellidae; genus Cyrtodaria; species Cyrtodaria siliqua. The sequence continues at coordinate 82,599 of JAWPHD010004863.1, read as the reverse complement.
GATTTATGCCTCCCTTGGGAATTTCAATACGAAAGTTCATTTAAGAATTTGATTAGCATTTTCCTCATATAGGGTAAATTTGCCATTTCCATATTAGGTGTTTAAAACTCCTAATAAATGTGAATCAGTTGTTATATTTACATTATTTTCCCATCACTAGTACCATCAATAACGTTCCTTGGGAGAATGATAATGATAAAAAAGGTGCAAGAGAGACAACTACCGTCAGTGTATTTTCAGATAGTGGAATAGCCATTTCTATTGAGACACACTGGATGTGTGTGCAGTAGCTCCGTCTACATGAAAAGTGAAGTTTATTGGAAATTAGACACTGTTTTTTTTTTCAACAGAAACTATCAAGCGAATGTAAATAATTTATATTTAACTTAATTTGTAGTTCACATGAGGTCGCACACGGGTGTGAAGCCGTTCAGTTGTCGTTTCTGCGGGAAGTCCTTCACAACCAAGGGAAACATGAAGCAACATGAGGCCACACATAATGAGGAGAAACCTTGGCAATGCATGCACTGTGATAAAGCATTTAAAGACAAGAAAATATTGACAGTTCATAAACGATGCCATACTGGAGAAAGGCCTTATAAGTAAGTTAAAGTTCATGTTTTATTAAAGGGCCAGGATAAGGACCATTTTTTAAAAAAAAAAAGTGTCTGTTAATTACTCTTTAAATTGTACATTTTGTTAGTAGTAAATTCCATTATACCTTAGTCATGTTAACCGTTAACCCGCTAAGCACGATTATAATAGCCTTTGCAGTAAATCGCAGGCAGATCAGGATTTACAATGTTTGGTTGCTGATCAGTCATTCATTTTCCCTCAAACACCCGTTTCTCACATAAACAGAATGGTCTTAATTCAAAGAAAGAACAGTCCATTATATATAATTATGTAGCCGGTATTAAAACAGTTAAAACAAATTTGCTTGAGTTGAGTATAAAGCATGTTAACTTCAGAGTGTTCAAGTGTGTAATAAAGCATGGAAATGGCAATATGTACAATATTGGTGTGTAATAAAGCATGGAAATGGCAATATGTACAATATTAGTGTGTAATAAAGCATGAAAATTGCAATATGTACAATATCGGTGTGTAATAAAGCATGGCAATGGCAATATGTACAATATTGGTGTGTAATAAAGCATGGCAATGGCAATATGTACAATATTGGTGTGTAATAAAGCATGGAAATGGTAATATATACAATATGGGTGTGCAATATGGGTGTGTAATAAAGCATGGAAATGGCAATATGTACAATATGGGTGTGTAATAAAGCATGGAATGGCAATATGTACAATACTGGTGTGTAATAAAGCATGGAAATGGCAATATGTACAATACTGGTGTGTAATAAAGCATGGAAATGGCAATATGTACAATACTGGTGTGTAATAAAGCATGGAAATGGCAATATGTACAATACTGGTTTGTAATAAAGCATGGAAATGGCAATATGTACAATACTGGTGTGTAATAAAGCATGAAAATGAATACTGGTGTGTAATAAAGCATGAAAATGGCAATATGAACAATACTGGTGTGTAATAAAGCATGGAAATGGCAATATGTACAATACTGGTGAGTAAAAAAGCATGGAATGGCAATATGTACAATACTGGTGTGTTATAACGCATGGAAATGGCAATATGTACAATACTGGTGTGTAATAAAGCATGGAAATGGCAATATGTACAATATTGATACTATAAAATGGCTGTTGCTGCTGAATAACAAGTTTAAATAGCATATAGTGTACAATCACAGAGCACACCTTCGTGAGTTTTTGTTTCGGCTGGTGTCACAATTGAATATTAAAACATACTCCCAAAATGGTGAAGTAAACATCTAGTGTGAGAGCACAGTGCATATCTCCACATGTTTCTAATTTTGATTATCTACTAACTACAGCACAGATGTAACCTTTACCAAAAAAAAGAAGAAGCATTTTCTTGAAATGGTGAAATGGTGAAAGGCTTATAGCTTATGCATACAGCATTGTGTTGCCACAGACCTAATTACCATGCGTGCCACTTTGTTGAAAGCATTATTTCAGGATGGTGTTCTGATTAAAGCTTATGTTTTCAACAAACTCATTTCAGGTGTCACCTGTGTGAAAAGGCATTCTCCCAGAATGGTGTACTGAAGGAACATTTACTCATCCATACTGGTCAAAAGCCTCACCTCTGTGACCTATGTGGGCAAGAGTTCAGAGGTAAGTGAAGTATAATATCAAGGGGGTTTGAAGCCCCACCTATATGACCTATGTGGGCAAGAGTTCAGAGGTCAGTGAAGTATAACATCAATGGGGTTTGAAGCCCCACCTATATGACCTATGTGGGCAAGAGTTCAGAGGTTAGTGGAGTATAACATTAAGGGGGTTTGAATCCCACCTCTGTGACCTATGTGGGCAGGAGTTCAGAGGTAAGTGAAGTATATCATCAAAGGGGTTTGAATCCCCACCTATATGACCAATGTGGGCCAGAGTTCAGAGGTTAGTGAAGTATAACATCAAGGGGGTTTGAAGCCCCACCTCTGTTACCTATGTGGGCAAGAGTTCAGAGGTAAGTGAAGTATAATATCAAAGGGGTTTGAAGCCCCACCTGTGTGATCTATGTGCAGCAAAGTATAAAATCAAGGGGGTTAGAAGCCTGACATTTGTGATCTATGTGGACAAGAGTACAGAGGTTAGTGAAGTATAACATTAAGGGGGTTAGAAGCCCCACCTGTGTGATCTATGTGCAGCAAAGTATAACATCAATGGGTTAGAAACAGCCCCACCTCTGTGATCTGTGGACAAGAGTTCAGAAGTTAGTGAGGTATAACATCAAGGGGGTTGGAAGCAAGGGGATTGGAAGCACTGTTCTTTGTGACATACTTGGACAAGAGTTCAGAGGTTGGTGAAGTAAAATAGTAAAGGGGCTAGAAGCCTGACCTTTTTTTTACCTATGTGCACAAGAGTTCAGAGGTAAATGTATACTATAATACCATACGGTCATATTAACTATGCAAAACTAAACCAAAATTACTTGTAATAATAATAATCATCACACAAAAACAATTACAGATACAACAATTACTTGTAATATATAGTTCTGATCTGACAATCAAGCTTAAATCGACTAGAGCCACTTAAAAGTATAATATTGTAATTACACCTGTAAGAAAAGCACATATAGTGTCACATGTAACCCTAAAATACAACAGAGCACATGGCCACTGTTTGCAGGAACTTTACCTATTGAAAATAAGAGGCACACTAGAACTTGTATGTTGGAACTATTCGTTAAGCAAGCATCTTTTTCTCCTCCTTTTTCTTTTTTTGTGCTCGTTATTAAGATTGAAAAAACAACAACAACAAAAAAAAAACATTTATTAAGCAACACTAAACATTTTTTATTGAAACTGTAATTATAAGCTACACACTAAAACAACGTTATGTTTTTAAAAAAGATTCCTATTGAGAATGACCTTTGTTGTGACCTTGATTGGTTGAACTATGTATATTTTAGGTCTGTCATCACTAAGGGCCCACAGACTACGCCATTTGAACAAACGGGACTTCAAATGTGACAAATGTAACAAGGAATTTATATGTAAAAGTAAGTATAAGTAAATTTGTATGAAATTATTTTTGAAAAAACCTGATTGTGCAAAACCATGGTAATCGATGAAAAAAGTCTGAAGGATTTGTAGATAATAATCATGTGATACTATAATTATGTGATACTATTTAACCAATGAAAGGCCGGAAACAGTAATGAACATGAAACATGATCTCATTATTTAATCTTTGCCTTATTTAGTTCAAAATTGATTCATGCTTCGTTGTTTGTGTGATGATTATATGTTATTATGAACAATTGAATTTTTCCGAGTGGATAGCATGATAGACTCAAACACTTATATTCTCTATAGCTTCACACCCAGTTTTGGTTTAAAAGTAAAATTTTAATAAGTGCGGCTTCTTGTTAAACCGTAGACTGATGGCCTGTGTATACTATTTTGTTGATGTTAAAATTGATGGCCGATTCAGTTACCTTAAAAATGAGTTTCTTCTCATGCATTTTCAGATGACCTTAGTCGCCACTACATGACCCACACTGGTGCTAGACCATTCATATGTTCACTGTGTCCAAAACGTTTTACACGACTAAATTATCTCAAAGAACATATGAATGTTCACAATGGTAGCAAGCCATTTGCTTGTCAGGAATGCAATAATACGTTTGCCGACAGCATGTCGTTGCACAGGCATAAAAAGAAACACAAAAGTGACAAAGATGAAAACAGTAAACAAAACTACCAGTCTGAGCTGGATAAAGATCTATCATCAGGTTACCAGTCTGTAGCAGACGACAATTTACCAACAATAGAAATCACTGAGCAGACGGCATTTGGTCAGCAGACGTCTGTTCAGGTTGTCTTGGATGAGAACACAACTATGGAAGAGTTCCAGAGATTCCATTCTTTAGTGCTGTCTGCTGCTAATAGTGCAGACTTTACACTTACCTCACAGGATGCAGCAAAACAGATCTTCCAGGTCATGTGTGTGAACCCCGATACTCAGGAAATTGTAGACCAAGGTCAAGGTCATCAGGTCATATGTGAAGGTCACAGTTCAGACTTTGCTGCCATAAACATGTTGGCCAATGCTACCGCTCAACAATATACTACACAAATATGATACAAATTATGTGATGTTTTTCTTTTAAAAATAAAATCAGAAATTTATGTATTGTTATGTATTTATATTATAAAGAAAAGTTTGAGAGATCTTTACATGAGTTATAGAATTTTTGACAATGCCAGCATAGTAGTATGTCTCAACCAATCATAAACCTTTTTGTCAATTGTTTTTTTTTAAAGTAAAAATGAATATTGCTAAGTTGTATTTATATGTTTATTGTCCATTCTATTATTCTCATCTTTATTTACTGAATTTTAAACAATCAAATTCTCTACTGAAGTCACCGTAATAAAACTAAATCATCATGCATTTTACCCAATTGACATATATGTTTAAAAGATCACTTTGTTATATTGTGATGTCTTTGAATGTCCTACTTCATTTTCCTTTATAACAGTTGTAACTGATCCTGGTTTTTATTATTTTGATAAAAATTGTGCATGATGCAAAATGTTGCCGACCGGAGACTAATTCCTCAAATGGAAACTGAATACCATGGTTTTGAGTTAAAGCACTGTTTGCAGTGTGTGCATGATGCAACTATTGTTACCGACCGGAGACTAATTCCCCAAATGGAGACTGAATACCATGGTTTTGAGTTGAAGCACTGTTTGCAGAGTGTGCATGATGCAACTATTGTTGCCGACCGGAGACTAATTCCCCAAATGGAGACTGAATACCATGGTTTTGAGTTGAAGCACTGTTTGCAGAGTGTGCATGATGCAACTATTGTTACCGACCGGAGACTAATTCCCCAAATGGAGACTGAATACCATGGTTTTGAGTTAAATGGGGATTGAGAACATGAGGTTTCCAGTAGTCATCTTCATCTCCATGATTGTCATGTTTTGCTCTTCACCATTCCCCATTCCAACCTGATATGACCTTAGCTGTTGAAGTGTTGTAAAGAGTTACAAAAAAACATTCAGTTGCCCATACTTATACTATTGTACATGTGGATGTGTTAAATTGTCAGGCAAGTTGTCAAGCATTACAGGATTGTGGATCTCTTGCGTTGCCAAGCATTACAGGATTGTGGATATCTTGAGTTGCCAAGCATTACAGGATTGTGGATCTCTTGCGTTGCCAAGCATTACAGGATTATGGATCTCTTGAGTTGTCAAGCATTACAGGATTGTGGATGTCTTGAGTAGCCAAGCATTACAGGATTGGATGTCTTGAGTTGCCAAGCATTACAGGATTGTGGATCTCTTGCGTTGCCAAGCATTACAGGATTGTGGATCTCTTGAGTTGCCAAGCATTACAGGATTTGCCAAGCATTACAGGATTGTGGATGTCTTGAGTTGTCAAGCATTACAGGATTGTGGATCTCTTGAGTTGCCAAGCATTACAGGAATGTGGATGTCTTGAGTCGTCGACCATTACAGGATTGTGGATGTCTTGATTCATCGAGCATTACAGGATTGTGGATGTCTTGAGTCGTCGACCATTACAGGATTGTGGATGTCTTGATTCATCGACCATTACATGATTGTGGATGTCTTGAGTCGTCGAGCATTACAGGATTGTGGATGTCTTGAGTTGTCGAGCATTACAGGATTGTGGATGTCTTGAGTCGTCGAGCATTACAGGATTGTGGATGTCTTGAGTTGTCGAGCATTACAGGATTGTGGATGTCTTGAGTCGTCGAGCATTACAGGATTGTGGATGTCTTGAGTTGTCGAGCATTACAGGATTGTGGATGTCTTGAGTTGTCGAGCATTACAGGATTTTGGATGTCGAGTTGTCGAGCATTACAGGATTGTGGATGTCTTGAGTTGTCGAGCATTACAGGATTGTGGATGTCTTGAGTTGCCAAGCATTACAGGATTGTGGATGTCTTGAGTTGTCAAGCATTACAGGATGGTACATGTAGATATCTTGAGTCGTTAAAAGATTTGATATGTGAATTGTCGTTTCAGGCTTGCACATTGGGCTGTTTTGAATTGCCCAATTACCCAGTGTTACAAGATAGTATTTTATCTGATAAAAGTACCTGTGGAAATGAAAAGAAAAGAAAAAAAGTACACAAGCTTTGTTTAAAACTTCAAATTTACTATATTACTTTCAGTACAAGGTAGATAACAACCATCGTTTGAAGAAATAAAGATTGACGTAAATGTGTCTTAAATAACAGCGTGTAAATAAATATGTTGAACAAGACAAGTAATAAAGCAATAATGGTAAAAACAATATAATACTAATATTAAACTGTAGGCGTCCACTAAATAAGGAATACATCATTAAAGTCATTAGGAATTGTATTCATTATAGACAAATGTTTGTAGGCCACCTGCCCATAATACAAATAAGATATTGCATACCATGTGACCATACAACAACTTTACAATAAAAAGAATCAATCAGAGAAAACAAAAGTAATTATAGACCTTTAAGTCCAAACTGATTTTTTATGAAAATCCCGTTTCTCAAAAGACACAATAAATATTTCTCATTAAATAATAGACAATATAAATACTACTATAGTTACCATCTAGGATTTCAAAAAGGTATCGGTCGCGTAAAGAACAAGAACACACCACGTCCCCATCTAATGGACAAGGCTAAGGGAACGTGTCTTGCCCAAGAACACACCAAGACCCCTTAGGGAAAGTGTCTTGCCCACGAACACACTGATGAAACTCAATGTCAGCAGTGAGGCTTGACCCCAGGTCCAGGTCCCAGTGCTAACCCCTTCTCCAAGAAGCGAAAACGGGGTTGGCTGGGGTATGAAATAAAACCTTAATTTTGGCTTAAAAAGTTTGCATATGGTAAAATTTAAACATTTAATAGGTAATTTTAAACAGGTTATCACATTTTTTTCAGTAAAATATGTCTTAACTATTTTTGTTGTCGGAATTTCCGTTCTAAAATCCTGCTAATATAAACATTCCCATTTGCTCAATGGAATTTAAAGACGGACCCCGTAATGTGCAATGCACTACCATTTGAATTCTTATAGGGGCATCTGGACAACTGTCTTGATGATTGCCATTGTTTTACAATATTTAAGGCTGTCTTGGTTTATTTCTAAATTATTAGATCCATGAATTGTTCTGCATTGCAAGTTGTCTGTAACAAGGGTACACATAGACTATTATAAAAAGTCATTAAACTGACGCTACACTGTTGTTCATGCATGCATTGACAAGCATGACAGTATTGTTGATACATGAATTAACAAGCATGACAATATTATTCATGTGAATGTCTTCAATTGACAAGCACGACAATATTGTTGATGCATGAATTGACAAGCACAGCACTGTTTTTGATGCATGTATTGACAAGCATGACAATATTGTTGATGCATGAATTGACAAGCACAGCACTATTGTTGATGCATGTATTGACAAGCTTGACACTATTGTTGATGCATGAATTGACAAGCATGACAATATTGTTGATGCATCAATTAACAAGCACGACACTATTGTTGATGCATGTGATGGATGAATTAACACTATTGTTAATGTTTAGCATGAATTAACTACACAACGGTTGATTATGAATAGGCAAACACTACACTTTTGTTTATGTGAATGTCTTAAATTGACACTGCAACACTTGCTGATGCACGAACTGACAAGCTTTCTGCACAGCTTCAAAATACAAATGTTTCGACTTGCTGGATCATCTGCATGTCTTGAATTGCCCAGTCGACTCATTTGTTTACATGTATGTTTTTAATTACCAAACAATTAATGAATGACGATGTGCTGTCTGGGATAGCCAATAATTTCAAGATGTCGCGAATTGATAATCACTGCAGTACACTCTTCTGTACGAACCAGCATAACAAGTGTGTACATACATGTCACAATGTTGAGGTTTTCAATGCAATCTTGATGTGTGACACAGATTCTGGCTTGTGCACAGATTTCCTCCATTGCTAAGCATAACAGTGGTACGCCTGTATTACATCACAGTATCGAACAGGTGGAGGCTTTTGCTGCTTTCTTCATTCTGTCCCTGACTTGCTTTCTGTGATTTTCAATAACGTCCATCACTTCTTGACATTCTTCTTCTTCTGCAACTTCATACGCAGTCTTCCCAATCTGGTATAACACAGGAGAAATTATGCTTATATAAACTTTGAAACATTTGTAACATTAACAGTGCAGTCTTGTACCATAAAAATGGATGGCGGACAGACATTGCATATGTGTATACAAACTTCATATGAAGATAGGCAGTGGAACATTGTAAAAGATTAACATGCCTAAAGTGAAATAATGAGATACTCCATTATGAATAAGACGACGGAAAGCCTAATGTGATTTTCAAAGACTTTGCAAACTGAAATGTCAACATCCAAATTAACATAGTATTGAAACAGAAGCATCATAAGTACAACGGTCAAACAGATCCTATCAACTTGATTTATCTTCTATTAAGATAACGAAACAAAACTCTACTAGCAGGAGCAGGACCAACAATGAATGTAGAAAACCACTGCTGGATGCAGAAAACGAACAGAGGGTTAATCTTCCCAAGACAATATTTACCCTCTTGTTGACGCTCGACCTACCTTATTCTTGAAATTGTAGTCACATCTGTGGGTATCCAGTAACAATTTCGCCACTTGATCTTGGTTGTTTGTTGCAGCAACGTGAAGCGCAGTGCTCTCGCTCTATTACAGAAATAATATATATTTCAGAAAGTTTGAAACGTAGACTCATTTCACCTTGTGAATGTGGAAACGTAATGTAAAGGGTTTTCCGAATTTAACCATATTTTGATTTCAAAGTCTGTTTATCTAACCTTCACACACCATTTCACATGGCACAGTGAGGAGATTTCACGTAATATTGCCTGACTTTCAACACGCTTATAAAGATGTTGAGGCATACCACAAATTTATTTTCCTGAAACACTTGGAGCAAAGAAGGAGTTAACGGAATTTTTTGCAATATGTAAATCCTTCGATACACTCGCGTGTCCATTAATCAATTACATCACAAGCATATGTACGGTTTGTAACGTTTACTCACATTAACGGTTGGCATGTTGACGTCAGCCCCGGCGTCGATTAGTAATCGCAACATCTCACACCTGTCCTCTTCATTGTCGAACTGGCCACGAATACACACGTGGTGGATAGGGTATAGACCAGTCTGTAACATGAACATACTTGAAAATGTGTGAGTGAGTCAGAATTCTGGAAATTTGAAACAGTAGTTATAATAGAGGAAGTGGAAGAAAACTAAAGTTGGTCAAACATCCATGCACTCCCTGTATAGTTGATTTAAACAATATTTATTCAAGAAATGTGAACAATATGTCAAATAAAAAATGGACATGATTTGAAAATGAGCTTTTGATGAAAACTTCTATAAATTCATCTGCCTGTATAGTTGAATAGTTCTTTAGTATATGAGCACACAAATGTCAGAATAGGTACATCACGATTCAGAACCTGATTCCAAAACTGAAATTGAGAAAATTCTTTCCATAATGATACCGAAATATTCTCATCATCACCATCGATTCAATTTTCTCCGTAAAGATACCGACATATGTTCATTGCCATAACTATTTTATTTTGTCTCGACTATGGTACATATATACACGCTTGTGCACTTGAAGTGTCTTCGAACATTTGCAACATTAATTGTGCCTCCAGACAAGTGTGTTATGATGCAGAGATACACTATATCAGCGTGTGTTGCAGCTATCCTTTTTAGGGAGTGAATTCATACGTTTGATGTCTGTGTCTCTTGTCATAGCTGGGCGCCCTATCGTAGTTCGTCCGAAGGTTGTCTGTCCTTGGTTATTCGCAAATATTTCTCCCTATATATATATGACTTTGCTGCACCTTGTGATGCCACCGTCCCATTATATTAAACTTTTGTCTTATCCATAACATTCCGACCATTGTCACCGACTCTAAAACAACAGATGATATTGTGTTAGTACCGGCGTTGTCCAATCCTGTCCTGTGTTAGTACTGGCGTTATCCCATTCAATCCTGTGTTAGTACCGGCGTTGTCCAATCCTGTCCTGTGTTAGTACCGGCGTTGTCCAATCCTGTCCTGTGTTAGTACCGGCATTGTCCAATCCTGTCCTGTGTTAGTACCTGCGTTGTCCAATCCTGTCCTGTGTTAGTACCGGCGTTGTCCAATCCTGTCCTGTGTTGGTACCGGCATTATCCCATCCTATCCTGTGTTGGTACCGGCGTTATCCCATCCTATCCTGAGTTAGTACCGGCGTTATCCCATCATATCCTGTGTTAGTACTGGCGTTATCCCATCCTATCCTGAGTTAGTACTGGCGTTATCCCATCCTATCCTGTGTTAGTACCGGCGTTATCCCATCCTATCCTGAGTTAGTACCAGCGTTATCCCATCCTATCCTGTGTTAGTACCGGTTATCCCATCCTATCCTGAGTTAGTACCGGCGTTATCCCATCCTATTCTGAGTTAGTACCGGCGTTATCCCATCCTATCCTGTGTTAGTACCGGCGTTATCCCATCCTGTCCTGGGGTTCCGAAACATTTACCAGTATATCTGTGGATTCCATTTATATTGTGTTATTTTTCTATTGTGTTATGTTTCTAATGTGTTATGTTTCTACTGTGTTATGTTTCTATTGCTTATGTTTCTATTATGTTATATTGTGTTACATTTCTTTTGTTTTATGTCTCTGCTGTGTTATGTTTCTACTGTGTTATGTTTCTATTGTGTTATGTTTCTACTGTGCTATGTTTCTATTGTGTTATGTTTCTATTGTGTTATACTGTATTATGTTTCTATTGTGTTATGTTTCTGCTGTGTTATATTGTGTTATGTTTCTATTGTGTTATGTTTCTACTGTGTTATGTTTTGTGTTATGTTTCTACTGTGTTATGTGTGTTATGTTTCTATTGTGTTATGTTTCTATTGTGTTATGTTTCTACTGTGTTATGTTTTGTGTTATGTTTCTACTGTGTTATGTTTCCACTGTGTTATGTTTCTACTGTCTTATGTTTCTATTGTGTTATGTTTCTATTGTGTTATGTTTTACTGTGTTATGTTTATATTGTGTTATGTTTCTATTGTGTTATGTTTCTGTTGTGTTATATTTCTGTTGTGTTATGTTTATATTGTGTTATGTTTCTACTGTGTTATGTTTCTATACTGTGTTATGTTTCTGTTGTGTTATGTTTCTATTGTGTCATGTTTCTGTTGTGTTATGTTTTTACTGTGTTATGTTTCTGTTGTGTCATGTTTCTGTTGTGTTATGTTTCTATTGTGTCATGTTTCTGTTGTGTTATGTTTTTACTGTGTTATGTTTCTATTGTGTCATGTTTCTGTTGTGTTATGTTTTTACTGTGTTATGTTTCTATTGTGTTATGATTCTGTTGTGTTATGTTTCTATTGTGTTATGTTTCTGTTGTGTTATGTTTCTGTTGTGTTACGTTTATATTGTGTTACGTTTATACTGTGTTATGTTTCTACTGTGTTATGTTTCTACTGTGTTATGTTTCTGTTGTGTTATGTTTCTGTTGTGTTATGTTTCTATTGTGTCATGTTTCTGTTGTGTTATGTTTTTACTGTGTTATGTTTCTGTTGTGTTATGTTTCTATTGTGTTATGTTTCTGTTGTGTTATGTTTCTATTGCGTCATGTTTCTGTTGTGTTATGTTTTTACTGTTTATGTTTCTGTTGTGTTATGTTTCTATTGTGTTGTTTCTGTTGTGATATGTTTCTGTTGTGTTATGTTTTTATTATGTTATGTTTGATACAGCTTTACTTTATCTCATCCCATTATTTCTCTCTAGAATATCAACTTACCTCGTCCGCCAAATTGGGTTCAGCCCCTAATTCGTCCAAAGCGTCTTTGACCTCATTTACCGTTCCCTCCCTTGTTGCCCGGATTAAATGACTCTAAAATTAAGAAAAATAAATACAATTTTAGTCACTCAATATATGTGCTAATACAAATATGTTCCTTTGTTTTTGTTTTATTTAAAAACTCTTAACAGTACAAGCTGACGCCGTTTTTATGGTTTGATGGCCACCAAACGATTATGAATATATTAATATTTTAAATAATTATTTTTTAAATTGTTAAAGTCTTAATAGTAGGTAAAACATAATATGTCTGTGGCTTACATAAACATGATCTTGTGTATAATTTACACCTTGTTTTATATTTCATTGAGGTACAAAATGGTATATAATATATATATATATCTCACGAGTTGGATTGTATACATACAACTTCAGGCTAGGAAACACATTCCACACACATGCAAAGTAAACACATTAAACACACATGCAAAGTATCAAAAGCATGAAATTAATTTTAACAATTTATTATTACACTTTTATGAGCTGTTATGGTAATAAGTGTTTCTCTATAACTAAAATGTTACGTTTATATGAAAACCTCTTTATTCTAAATAATTCATCGAATTGAATCTGAAAACGAAAAAAACATAACTTTATAGAGTAAAGAACGTTATTATATTTACAATACATTTACAATTTGAATTGAAATTAACACTGTAAGTTAATCTATAAGCTAATCTCATAGACAAGCAACACATACTATCTTTGTGTTAACTAATTGTTTTTCCATTTACATAACATGCTATGTTTTAAGCGTTCAAGTGTTGATGAAACTAAAATGTTGATCTTCCTCGACAAGGTAGAAATGTATAAGCATGGGTCAAATGGTATTTTCTATTAAAGTACTATGTCTATTATAAGCTAAAGCATGTAACAAAACACATGTCGATGTCAACTAAATATAAAACGCATGCTTTTAAAACTGATTCCTTTACAATGGTTAGTCATACATTTAACTTCACTATACGTACAGTGTAACTTGATTAATATACTTTTGCTTCTATTTTAATGGGAGTTTTTAAAATATTGGAAAATATATCTACTCTATGAGAAGTGCAGTAACTATTTATATAAAAAAAGAGTAATATGTTGTTAGAAAATGAACCACCACCAGGACCTGGAAAACTGTCACGCATTTGCAAACGTGTGTATGTAGCTGTGCATGCATGCGCATCTCTTTAGTAATACACTAATACATGCATGCACGCCATGTAGGTCGCTGCACCTCGTTGGTATCCTATCACCAGAACGCTTTAAAGCGTCTTTTCTTTGTTATGTATGAATGTAGCTTCAAATAATAATGACACTAACGAGAATTCTTATTATTAAACAAAGAAGAGAAATGTGTATATATCAATACACACAACTGTTTATTGCACATCCATGACTATAGATAAACAACATCACTAAGTTTATCCATGGATACAGATTAATGTCTATCTATAATCTAAGGAAAACTCGTTTTACGACCATATTTGCTTACATCACCAGCTTTTACAAAACTAACACGGTATATAACAAGATAGTAAAGTGAAAGTTTTAATTTTTTATAATTTTTTATTTATGTCATGTTTTTATCATAAATGCACACCACGCTGTTAACTAAGGCCAATAATAACAGAGATAGTATTAATAACAAATAACAAATAACAAAGCTATTAATACAAAATAACAAATTATTTTAACAGTGATGACAAACGTGTTGTATAAACTCAAACGATAATGCGTCCGGCTCATCCTACTTCTGAAACATTTTCACGTGTAAAACATTTCATGTGCAAATCGACCTGATATCACTACGACCTGCCAACGTTGTCTATTTTTGAAGTTCCTGTACGTCAGATTCCATGTGATTGAATTGGAATTTATAGTCGCACCAACAGCTAAGGTCATATGGCGACTTTCCAGCTTCCATTGCCCCTCCGGGCAATTTTCGTGCACGAAAGGGCACCCGGGTAGAACCACCGACGTTCCGCAAGCCAGCTGGATAGCTTCCTCACATAAATATTCCTAGGCCCCTGAGGGATCGAACCTACAGCGGTGAGGGGCAAGTGATTTCAAGTCAGAGACGTTAACCACTCGGCCACGGATGCCCCTAGATTCCATGTGAACACCCGAGACACGAGAAGGCATTGACACTACGCCAACTACCGGGATATGTATTTGCTATATCTTTACCTTAAAAACAATTTCAGTTTTGCGTATAAACACACATAAAACGTTTTTTTTGTATCATTTATTTTTGTAAGAAGACATTGGAAGAAACACATTTATTATTACATTACATTTTTGCTCAAGGGTTATTACATCCAAATTTTCTTATAGTTAAACCGAAGTCAAACCCTAGAATAACATTGGGTTGTCTGAAAACCGTTACTCAGATTTCGATACTTACTCCCGTATCTCCCCTATCTCAGATAGTTGCCCCGTAATGTAAGCTGTATTGCTCGAAATGAGGCATTTCTGTATCCATCTTATATGGTGTTCCGTTAGTGCCATCGTACTGTCATTACAACACGACAGCACGACGGTGAACTTGCAAAAGTACGATTGTGTTCTTACGTTTCTGGTTCGAGGGTGACGATGGGTATAATGCCAGCGCGAAGGTATGATGGCGCGATGGTGAAAATGAGATATACGTCAAATGACAGTATGATGGCCCTAACAGAACAGCTTATTTTCGGCTTATTTAGAACTTTGCCATTAGCAAAAGTATAAGCTGTTCTACAAATTATTCCATAAAAGTTAGTATGGGTTCCCCGAACTGAGTCAACATCGATGTGTCCCCACAATTTTATCTTCATTATTCTGTTAATAGTTTAGCGATTCATTATTTATTATCACGTGCCTCTGCTGGATGTAGGTGAAGAAATCGTGAATATGTTTAAATTAGTGATATTTTATCATAACACGTGATTTATGACATCCTTGTGAGTAATAACTGGCGGGAATGGTGACATTACCAGCTTCTTCTTCATGTACTAAATAAAATAAAAAATAATACAAACTAGTAAGCATGTATCTTGATAAGGGCCATTATACGATTATAAAACAGATAGCTTTATGCACAATTCGTTTCATTAGACTGGATCTTATTAAAGTAGGTATAATTTATATATTTCAATGTATTAAAAACAAAAACACAATATTTTATAAGGTTAGCTCCTTTTCTTATTTGCTGGGTAAAAGATAGTATACATGTTTCTATTATTACAGGATTATATAGACAAACACTTGGAAGTTTATGTGCTTACAATTCAAACATACATAGAGCACTGTGTAAACAAAACTGATTTTGTAAATTCTTCACAACCTGTGGAGTTGGCCTTTTTCTCTCTACAGGATTTGGAGGAGGGTGTACAGCGTTGGGAAGTCTCTGGATCACCGGGGGAACTGTCAACATAGTGATTTATGGTTAAAAAGCGCATAGAGGTAAAGTATTGTAATGCATAGTTATTCATAAATTATACGTTTTACTGGGTAACACAATATAGGGCTCACATAAATACAACATTGAATAATTTTAACAATGCTAATCACGCATATGGAGACGTTTACAGAGATATACAGCATTTCTAATGGATACTGCATCCTTGAATTAATGGGTTACCACTTTATTAATGGGTTATCACTTTATTAATGGGTTACCACTTTATTAATGGGTTACCACTTTATCTATTTACAGTTTCAACCAATTGCATTACGTGATCACATGCGATTCTTGACGAATATGTTAATAATATTCTCAATATTGTGTGTACTAGTATTTTAATAAACTGCTGTAGGCTGGAGAATAAAGTATCACAGATCATGTGAACACATTTTAAAGCATTTAAGTCGATGTGTTTTTTTAGAAATAAATTATAACAATGACCCAACATTGCAAGACAAGATGGCTTATGTGAATGCTCATCTTAAATGAACCAGCTCTACGCGGTTGAACATGTCTGAATGTAGATGTCTCCATGTTTAAATGAATGCACGTAAGCCGGACAATATCGTACACTTCGAGGCTTTTGCCGCTTTCCTCATCCTGTCTCTGACTTGCTTTCTGTGATTTTCAATAACGTCCATTACTTCCTGATGTTCTTCCTCATCCGCTACATCATACGCTGTCTTCCCAATCTTGTGCAAAACGTGGAATAAAAAGAAAAGACAATTAACATCTTATAACATGGAAACGTGCTCAGCAGCTGCAAGAGGCGTATGTAGTTACAGATATAGGCATGTATATTACTGTGAAAAACAGAAGGCACTATGTTGATATGCTTAATTAAATGTTCATTATTTGTTAATAATCAAATGAGGTTAATGTGACTTAAAACATAACAAATACATAACTTCAAAGGTTCTATTGTAAGCATTAGATGCATCGGTGAAACAGCTGTTATTATTTTACAAATATATCAAGAGGGCAAAGATCGCGTCATGACCACCGATGGAGCTTGTGGTCTTGGTACGGGTGAAACCGACGAACTCCTAGGGAGGGATTGACCCGGTTGGTGGGGGTTGGGTGATGTATAAGGAGATCTGATAGACACACTGTCAGGGACTACCAATAGAAATTTATGCTAAAAAGTTTATATATATTGCCGATGCAATGTTTACCTTATTCTTGGCATTGTAATAATATATGTGCGTGTCGAGCAGCATCTTGGCCACGTGGTCTTGGTTTTTAGCGGCAGCAATGTGGAGCGCAGTGTTTTCACTCTGTCATTGAGAAACAATGTACATGTTAGTAACTTTAGTCTAGCATTTAAATTGATTTGCATTATGTTGGAGAGAACCGTGATAAGATGTTCAATTTGAGATGGTATGTGGTTGATTTTGCGGTCTGGAATTACGTTTTACGGTTTATCTCTGCTATCTATATGGCCTGCTTCTGATTTTTTCGCTACGCTATGCTTCGCGTATTTAGGACCAGTTTTAGTAAAACATGCATGATTCAGTTTGGTTCCACCAAGACTACGTAAATATACTCACATACCGTCCCAAATTCAAACTCTTAGCATGGTTATCGTTTGTTTATTGGAATTTGTTTAGTTCAATGCTAATATGAAAACCAGATGATTTTCATCATAAGTAAATTTCAACATTTTACAACTTCAGCATGTCACTGTTTTACTCACATTAACGGTGGGCATGTTGACGTCAGCCTCGGCGTCAATTAATAATCGCAGCATCTCACACCTGTCGTCTTCATTGTCGAAATGACCACGGATACACACGTGATGGATAGGGTATATACCAGTCTGTAATATACATACAAATTTAAGAAGAAGTTGGAAATATTCAAAAGTGTTCAAAAAACATTCGGACACAGCAAGAAAATCAGAATTAGGAGAATTGTGTTTGGATCAGAGGCGTCTGTTCCAGTTTAACATTACAGTCTATATTTCCTTTAGAAAAAGTAATAACATTTTCGAAGTTGCTAATATTTTGATGCATTTGTACTTATTTAGTTACTCAGTAATGCTAAACGCTGTGCAGTTACTATTAAATCTCTGGAATAGTTTATTCATTAAGTAATAGATAGAATCTGGTCTCAGCGAGTTGGCTTATTTAAACACCGAGATGGGCGTAGCCCATATAGGTGTTTAAATAACCAACGAGCTGAGACAGACTCTATCTGTTTTGTAGCATGGTGTACTTGTAGCATGGTCGGTGACATTTCCTTTGATGAATGCAGAGCATTAAATCGTTTAATTTAGGGTAACTAAAGGGGCGTGGCTATGCCGTTCTACAACTACCGGATATTGGAATTTAGAGTACGGTCACTATGACGTGACAGTGTTACTAAGTACACCATACTACACAAACGATAGAGTCTGGTCTCGGTGTTTAAATAAGCCAACTCGCTGAGACCAGACTCTATCTATTACTTAGTAACACTGTGACGTCATAGTGACCGTACTCTAAATTCCAATATCCGGTAGTTGTAGTACGGCATAGCCACGCCCCTTTAGTTACCCTAAATTAAACGATTTAATGCTCTGCATGTATCAAAGGAAATGTCACCGACCATGCTACAAATCCATAAAATATCATAGTTTGTAATAATCTTACCTCGTCCGCCATATTGGGGTCAGCCCCTAATTCACGAAGTGCGACTTTGACATCCTTAACCGTCCCCTCTCTTGTTGCTCGAATTAATTGACTCTAGAAATTTAAAAATGGCGCGCCGCAAAGTGCATATAATTAAGCTACAGTGTATATAGTAAAATTAACGTACTGACAATTAGCTTCTTCTCTCGGGTACAACAACGAGGGTATCACCCCTAAATAATACGCTGTATTAAATGCACCGTCAAGTGGTATTTCGTATTTCACACCCTCTGTTAAGTCGTGTCCCCAAAAGAATGTACGCGTGTTACATACCCCTCAAATGGTACTCCGTATTACAGCGGGGTTGGGGAGGGGCGATACCCTCATACACAGTACTGTTTTAATACTACTTCAAACATAACGCCGGAACGCCGAAATCTCCGCTTCGTGTTCTAACGGGATACCAAAATTGATTAAGACAGTAACATCTTCTATGCAAGAAGGATGGGAAAGCTGGGGATTATTCATAAATAGTGGCACTGGATGAAACACCCCGTGTACCGGGACCCGACACACCAGGCCATGCATTAGGAAGCTGTTATGGAATTCTTCATGCAATCTCAAGCTGTTAGATAAAACAAACATTAAATATGGAACTAAGAAATACAAGCATGCTGAAACTATAACTCGCTGCACCTCGCCGTAATCCTCGGTGACTTCACTGAAGCTGGGACTCTGTAAGAATAATTAAACATGATTGTGATCTCTTGGCTATATAGGTTTAAGAGTCAGAGTTTAAACAATTAAAGAAACATAGAGAACTTGCATTGTTTTAAAAACTTCGAGTGATCAAACACAAAATAGTACAGAAATAGTACGACTTTTTTATTACATAACTATTGACTTGTTCAATAAAATCCCTTATTTGTAAATAGTTTTATCTTTATTTCTTTACATTAATGTTTAATTACTACTTCATTTCTACATCTTTCATCAGTTTTTGCGCACAATATGACCTATTTATGTGTCGACGTGCCGTAAAACACCATTTATTATTCATTGTTCACTAAACTATAAGCAGTAACTACAGACAACCAGGTGCCTCGTTTACTACATTTGAACAATGCAGCATGTTAGATGTGTAAGATTAAAACATATGAAATGATGAACTACACACTAGACGTCATTTGACAAAATGGCTTTTATCTTCAGCATTTACAAACCGAATATTTCTTTAAAGCAATATTACTTATTATGTTTTTCTTCACACAAAAAATGTATAATAAATGCAAACCATGCTGTTAATGTTGACTATAAATGACGCAGCTACTATTAGTACAAAATAACACAACGATTATCTGAAATGTAATGAACGTGTATCCATAAACTCTTAAATAATCTTCACAATTTTCGCGCGTAACTCGAGTACATTTTGTCCCTGTTCTTTAATGGCAAGAACATACAGGTACTGTCATCAACGACATGTCCCAAATGTGCATCTATACCTCTTTCATTTAGTATTAAATGTGGTGGGGGTACATCACCTTTTTTCTAGAAGAATGTAACATATTAAAAATGTTAGAATTTATTATAAACATGTCATACCAACTATAGTGTTTGTAACATGTTTTTGTTTTTTTTGTTTAGCATTTAAATTGGAATTCATCCTAGACGGACGTAAAATGGTGCGTAAATTATGAATGTATATAATGCAGGGCAGAAGGAGTTGTCATGTATATATTAAATAACTAGTCATGTTAGGTGCATTCATTATGTTTTGGCCCTTAAGAATAGAGAATATTAGTATAGTCGGACCACTAGGCACCAACGAAATGCCCGGTGTAACGCAGTTAAAATAATTACGTATGCTTTGACGTACATTTAACTGTACACGTGCTAGAATTAAACCGTGACTATTGGTTAACTCGAGTGATATTTCCTCATCTCAATAAATGAGTTATTGCATCCTTAGTGATATGTTTTCTCCTCTTAACGAATACGTGAGTTATTACACCCTTAGTGATATGTCATCATCTCAACGAGTAAGTGAGTTATTACTCCCTTAAAGATATGTATCATATTATCATTGATTAGGTGAGTTATTAAACCCTCAGTGATGTTCATCCTCTTCTCAATGAATAAGTGAGTTATTGCACCCTTGGTGATATGTATCATATTCTCAATGAATAAGTGATTTATTAAACACTTAGTGTTATCCACCATCTTCTCAATGAACGAGTGAGTTATTACATCCTTAGTGATATTCATCATATTTTCAATGATGAAAACAGTTATTACACCCTTAGTGATATGTATCATATTCTCAATGAATACGTGACTTATTAAACACTTAGTGATATTCATCCTCTTCTCAACGAATACGTGAGTTATAACACTTAGTGTGTGACATATGACGTTATCCGGTGTACTTTGGGATGTTGACGGGAATAGTGACATTACCAGTTTTTGCTTCTGTATCATCCGCGGCGACGGCGGCGACGGAGGCGTGTCTTCACGAACAGGCGGAGGTGGTGGGTCACGTGGTGTTAAAATATCATTCATGATGTACTTGAAGGAGAATGCGCAATAGTAAGCATGCTGTTTATCTATATATCTATAGTTTTTCATTATAAGAAAGGATGTTGTTGTATCCGAAGAATGGTGATTTCTCCATGGAAGTTACACAACTATAATGTGTACATTTTGGCATAAATACAAAACATCTAAACACCCGGAATTCATTATAATAGTGGACAAAACGCATGTTATATATAGCCAGATATGTTTTCTTTTCTAAATCTAATACAACATGACTGTAGCATTCGAAGAACTTAAAAGTCACATAGTCAATTGTGTTCAAACACGATCATGAAAACATAAAAATACTGTTTTCCCCCAAAATCTACAATTATTTGTTAGGAAATGACAAAGCATGCAAAAATTAGAATGTTATGCGTTAAACGCATGTAAACATTTGGGTGTTATGCGGCAAAACGCATGCAAACATTAGGGTGTTATGCGTCACACAACTATTGAATATTATGACAACCTGCGGAACCGGTCTTTCTCGCACTACGGGATTTGGCGGAGGATGTGGCTCGTCGTCATCGTCATCGTCGTCTACGATGGGGACTTCCCGAATCGTCGGGGGAGGGACAAACCGCGGGGATGGTCGCGGGGGCGGCTCGATCCGTTGGGGCGGAGGTGGCTACAAAAATACCAACATGTAATACACTGTTATAAATGATATATTCTGAATGGTGAGGACCTTTGCCAGGTATTCTGCCTAGGTATTATGATGCTAGATGCTGAAAAAAGAAGGAAATCTTATAGAAATAGAATTAAACCTGTATAACGCAAACAAGAAACGTAGACATTCAACTAAAACATGATTTTCAAAAGGGAAAGCAATGATAAAACAGTATTGGAATAATGTTATTTTGAAATTAATTTGACACACTTCTAAACCAGCAAAAACACAATGTTTTCTATCTAGTACTAGTAGTATTAATGCTAATCAATTTTCTAAACTTGAAAGCAATTCCTTCATTAACATTGAAGTTATGCCAGACATCATCATTCTATGAGAAATGCCTTAACCAGAAACATCAGTCATGTTTTTCAATGACCTTTACACCGAAGTTTAATGCCACATACATCTTTTGGTAGTTTCTTGAAATCTGATGTTCATATTTTACAATTATCTAAATATGAAAACAATCAATTCACTAGTCTCGAATGTATGCCACAACAACCCAGCGTCAAAGTCAATGTGGTATTTTATGGACAGCAATTTTTTATATCTAACAAGTGTTCAAACGAGACATGAAAACATTCCGTTACATAGTATGACAAACTACTTAGAAGGACACGATCAAGTTCATATAGAATAAGATATTTTTTGAAAGCTGATATTCATATCGAAGAGTTTCCTTGCTGATGTCACTATGATGAAAGTTGCCGCCGCCCGCCTAACGGCTTCGCACAGAATTCCATTGAAACACCAGGTTATAATATACATGTAAGGAAGAAAATGACGCCTATAGTTCGATGTACATTATGACCAAGTCTGATTATTGGTCCAATCTCTTGCAATTTAAAATACGTTGGATAAAGCATACATTGTTCATGCACTCTTACTTCCGAATAACTTGATTAATTCATTATTTGTTTCATAAACAGATGCAATAAGGAAGTACCCCCAACAAAACTACCGAAACTACTAAACCTGCTACCAGGTTTACATACAGTGATAATATACTATAGTAAAATGTATTTCGAACTAAAACAAGTGTGTGCAATAGCTTTAGTAATACTAATGATGTATACTGTATACAGTCATTGTCAAGTTTTCCAGATCAACAATAGTGCACCTATTAATGTTTGCCCCCACCAGGTGGTATGGGGGAGGGGGCGGCGGCCATACCCGGGGAGTTAGACGACAATGATGCACTGGGGTAGGAATTTAGACAAAACCCGGTTCCAACAGGAGGGTATTTGATATTGATATAATAGCGTCTACCCAGGGGATTTAGATATACAGTTCGCTCCTAGGGACGGGCATTAGCCAGTCCGTTTGTAAATGTGTCTATTTTCCCTGGATGTGTCAACCGCCCCCACCTCTCTACCTGAAGCCCAATAGATAGACACCTAGAATTCTTAGATATCTCCTCTATTTCGATTACACAAATCAGACACATTAAACACCTTATACAGACGACCTGAAAAGTTAGGCTACATAACACAAAGTACGTGTTCAATATAAAATTAAACCTGAACTACCAAACGTGACCTGACATTTAAGGACATAGCAGTTTAAATTCATTCTTTTTTTAAATAATGAAATACACAAATCGGCATTTCTAAGTGAACTGTTGAGAAAATAAATACAATAAGGGTATGACTGTCACCAAAATACACGTGCTGTTCCACAACCAATAGTAGACACCCTACTACCTTTACTGACGTTTAACTAGAGATGAAGTAGAGCTAGAGATGAAGGCAGAGCTAGAGATGAAGCAGAGCTAGAGATGAAGTAGAGCTAACGGTCTCATAAAGCGCAACAAGGTTAGGAGGGACTCTGGTTTACTAAAGCACTAAAGGACTCTGGTTTACTAAAGCACTCTGGTTTACTAAAGGATTCTGGTTTACTGAAGCACTCTGGTTTACTAAAGGACTCTGGTTTACTAAAGCACTCTGGTTTACTAAAGGACTCTGGTTTACTCAAGCTGACGGAAGAAATAATCAGAAACTAAGGGGTTAGTGCAAAAGGGGGAATACGATTTTAAAAATAGAATGGATACATAGGCTATTCGAGACAACTAGAAGTAAGAAAGAAGATAAAACAGACATCTGAAACTATTATTAATATTTATGTGAGATTTTCGGAAATGATATTTGTTAATTTTCCCAATTAGAAACCTGAAACAACTAGAACCAAACAGTCGGATACACTTGTAACATTCACAATAATACGAAATAAGACGCAAGACACACTTAATTATCGAAAGAGAAATATCTGCTTTTTCGAGGTTGGTACCAAGATTGTTTTTGTTTTTTTAAAGAAGAAATTACGTGCCTGACTAGACTAGACAATTATAATTTACGTGACAAAATTAACTCTAAGATATTTATTTATTATTTGATTTATTATATTTTGTAAAATGATTTCATGACAGATCAAACAATCGGTAGGAGATTCTTTTAATAAATTTAAAACTGGTGTGATAAAATCAATATTAAATATTAACTCATTAACGATGATTGACGTATTACTTATCAAAATTCCCTGCTAATTGTTTAATGAACGATCGCCTTAAAATTGTAAAGCAAGATGATGTCCGTGGAAATATCTTAAGCAAGGAGGTATCAAGGATGCATGCATTGGATTAGGCGAAACATGAGGACACTAGTTTGTCAGCATTAAAGGACATGCTTCTAGAAATAAAAAATAAATAGACAATAAGTATACACTGGTTAAGAAAAGTATAACAGATGTAAATGCATAAGAATGGAAGCTGAAATCTAAAATAGTATATAGTGTAATAATAAGTTGGAAAGGGCGTGTAAGTCCTTCTCCGTGGAATAAAAGGGTAACATGAAGCTACATGCACGAGTTACCTCCTCCTCCTCCTCCTCCTCCTCCTCCGGTTCTAGTTCCGGTTCTCTAAACGAGTTTGGCATTTCTAAAAGTTGGCTATGAGAACGTGGCACAGGGTGGTCAAAGTCATCGTCTTCAGGGCGCTCTGGTAAACTCGGCGCCTTCATATGCATGTGTATAATATAAGTTTACAATATCGCACCTTCAAATGCACGTGTATAATATAAGTTTACAATATCGCACCTTCATATGCACGTGTATAATATAAGTTTACAATATTGCACCTTCATATGCATGTGTATAATATAAGTTTATGATATCGCACCTCATATGCATGTGTATAATATAAGTTTACAATATCACAACTTCATATGCATGTGAATAATATAAGTTTACAATATCTTACCTTCATATGAATGTGTATACAAGTTTACAATATCACACCTTCATATGCATGTGAATAATATAAGTTTACAATATCGCACCTTCATATGCATGTGTATACACGTTTACAATATGCATGTGTATACAAGTTTACAATATCTTCATCTGCATGTTTATCATATAAGTTTACACTATCGCACTTTCATATGCATGTTTCTAATATAAGTTTACAATATCCCACCTTCATGTGCATGTTTATAATATGTTTACAATATCGCACCTTCATCTGCATTTTTATAATATAAGTTTACAATAGCCCACCTTCATGTACATGTTTATAATATAAGTTTACAATATCCTACCTTCATGTGCATGTTTATAATATGTTTATAATATCCCACCTTCATGTGCATGTTTATAATATGTTTACAATATCGCACCTTCATCTGCATGTTTATAATATGTTTACTATATCGCACCTACATCTGCATGTTTATAATATGTTTACAATATCGCACCTTCATCTGCATGTTTATAATATAAGTTTACAATATCCCACCTTCATGTACATGTTTATAATATAAGTTTACAATATCCCACCTTCATGTACATGTTTATAATATAAGTTTACAATATCCTACCTTCATGTGCATGTTTATAATATGTTTACAATATCGCACCTTCATCTGCATGTTTATAATATAAGTTTGCAATATCCCACCTTCATGTACATGTTTATAATATAAGTTTACAATATACCACCTTCATGTACATGTGTATAATATAAGTTTACAATATCCTACCTTCATGTGCATGTTTATAATATGTTTATAATATTTTACAATATCGCGCAATGCGTAATTACACACAAACAGTTGTATCATTAGCTACGTAGCAATAAAGAGACACTACATATCTTTCTAGCATTTGCAAACTTTGTAAAATATATATAATTACTAAAATATATTTGTACACTATATCTCATCTCCATTTCTTTTTTTATTATTGATATTTCTGTTGCCGATTTCAAATTACGCATAGAGTTAACTAATTCAAACAATTGTATTTTTAGTTGAGTTTTAATTCCAATCACTTTAACTACACATTGACAATCTGACTTCTTCGATACAAGTTTAATCTAAACACGGTATGTATCAAGTGCATACAATCAATTGTAATTTTGATTTTTGAAGAAATACATGAGCTCGAAATTGAGCAGGCGCTGCAAAGCGTTTGTTGAGGGAATCATTCATCTGAAATTACTACGACTAAAATTGTTTCGTTCGACATTTTTTTTCTCGAGCAACATATGTTTCATTACAAAGAACTGGAAGCTACATAAAGTTATATACATAGCAGTGAACACATTATATACTTTCTTACACTTGGACTTTAGTTAGACATAAAACCTAGATTTTCACCGGTTATTTATATAATAAATTTCATAATAAATAAATATCAAATTTGCCTTAAAATAAATGTGAGCAAACTGGACCGTTTTCTCTCTTCCTACGGATTTGTGGAAATATAAGTTCTCACTTCTCGAACGATATTCAACCCAAACCAAGAAAGATCGTCCATGCATTAATGATAAGTCACTTGCAATACCGTTTTTCATTCCATTACTATTGAAAATGATCGAACTAAATTTGGAAAAAAATAAATATGTTCAACTATATTTCAGAAACGTAACAATGCCATGTTTGCGGGAAAAACTAGCGTGTAATGTGACTCACCTGTATATGCCGAGGCCGTACTCCCGACAACAGCTGGACTATATCTGCGTAATGCTTTTTCTTGGCTAAATTTAACGCATCATTGCCGTCCTGTACGGAATAAACAAGAGATGATTCTAAATTACACACTAAAACCAGTATTTTTTTCAAAAGATACAGTTGGTACTAAATGTGTTGTATATGGGTCCAGCATTTGGCAACAAGGACACATACACTGTTTCTCATCATATATATAGATATAAAAATCGAACAGGAAAAGCAGCATTCAAGGACGACAGTCAACCACAAACACACACAGAAACAAAGAACAATTTAAAGATGAATAAAAGGTAAAATAAGACATCACAAACATAAAAGGGTTGACCATACCGCCTTGGAACGGTCAGTGGCAAAAAAGGCCGCTGGGGTTTTAAACCAGGTTCTGGTTGCAGTTGTTGTACTTGGGCTCTACCGTTTTTGTAGGAAAATACGGTCAGCCTTTGCTTTAAATGACCTCTCCTCATAAACCGCTCGGCCAGGTTTGACCACACTTTATACATCCTATTGCTCCTGGTGACACAGTACAAATAATGACACCAGGCGTCACTAGGGGGATCAACACAACAGCAGTTCAGCCGACAGTATCCTTACGTCTATCGTCTTGAAATGTCGAGTAATGTGTTTCTGACTACTGACTTCAAGCAACAGAAACACACCATTAATTGTTTTAACTGAATTTTTTAAATCTCAAACAGTTTTCTCTCAGATATAAGATATGGAAATGACCTTCAATGGCAATGATTCTTCTAGTGTAATATAGAAATCAGTATTTTATGATTGGAAGACAGTGTTGAAATACATTCTGTATATACTTTATTCGATGTATTGACTTACCAAGTCTTTGAATGTAGAAAGAGCACCATTTTTGACTAACAACTCCGCACACGTGTACATCTGTCCCGACTCCCGGAGCCGTGCACTCTTTATAACGAGATTCAACGCCGTGTCACCCTCCTGTGAAAATATATATGTGGTTGACGACTACCGCACGCAGTACATTACTATGGTAGGGCATTTCATTATGCACAATGCAAAACTATAATTTGCATTATGCACAATACACTACTATGGTATGGCATGTCATTATGCACAATACACTACTATGGTATGGATTTTCAGTATGCACAATAAACTACTATGGTATGGCATGTCATTATGCACAATACACTACTATGGTATGGATTTTCAGTATGCACAATACACTACTATGGTATGGCATGTCGTTATGCACAATACACTACTATGGTATGGCATGTCATTATGCACAATACACTACTACTATGGTATGGATTTCCATTATGCACAATAAACTACTATGGTATGGCATGTCATTATGCACAATACACTACTATGGTATGGCATGTCGTTATGTACAATACACTACTACTATGGTATGGATGTTCATTATGCACAATACACTACTATGGTATGGATGTCCATTATGCACAATACACTACTATGGTATGGCATGTCGTTATGTACAATACACTACTACTATGGTATGGATGTTCATTATGCACAATACACTACTATGGTATGGCATGTCATTATGCACAATACACTACTATGGTATGGATGTTCATTATGCACAATACACTACTATGGTATGGCATGTCATTTTGCTCAATACACTACTATGGTATGGATGTCCATTATGCACAATACACTACTATGGTATGGCATGTCATTATGCACAATACGCTACTATGGTATGGATGTCCATTATGCACAATACACTACTATGGTATGGCATGTCATTATGCACAATACGCTACTATGGTATGGATGTTCATTATGCACAATACGCTACTATGGTATGGATGTCCATTATGCACAATACACTACTATGGTATGGATGTTCATTATGCACAATACACTACTATGGTATGGATGTCCATTATGCACAATACACGACTATGGTATGGCATGTCATTATGCACAATACGCTACTATGGTATGGATGTCCATTATGCACAATACACTACTATGGTATGGCATGGCATTATGCACAATACGCTACTATGGTATGGATGTTCATTATGCACAATACACTACTATGGTATGGATGTTCATTATGCACAATACACTACTATGGTATGGCATGTCATTATGTACAATACACTACTATGGTATGGTATGTCATTATGTACAATACACTACTATGGTATTGGATTTTCATTATGCACAATACACTACTATGGTATGGCATGTCATTATGCACAATACACTACTATGATATGGATTTGCATTATGCACAACACATACTTATTTTTTTTATAGTTCTTTTTTAAAATTAGTTTTGTGATAGATTCTGCATATTTTAAATAGATTTTTAAAAATAAATAAAATTGTCTTGTATATTGCTGTATACAGAGGCATTTGTATACCTGTATAATGACATGGTACGTATATATTGTATTGTACGCATATGTTTAACATGTTTGTCTGTCTGTCTGCTTGCTCGCATAAGATGTGCTTTAATATCTTAGTTTTACTTACATCGTCTTGAAGGTTGACATCAGCACCGCCTTGAATAAGTAGAAATAACGTGCGTTCTGGTGGTAGTTTACAGTGGGTTATTGCGTAATGTATTGCAGCATTTTTGTGCTGAAAACAAAAAAACATTTGAACTGATTTGTTAACTCTTAAATTTACGTATTTATACAGTAGCTGAGTTTGCAATCTCGAACACAATTACAAAGATGAATAAAAGGCAAGATATGATATGTGGGGTTAACTCACTTTGATACCATCCTATATACTATTATAATAGGCATTCTCATCCCTATACTTGATGCAATTACCAGCTTGTCAAGATATCCATTCACAAAATGACATTTTAATCTAAAGGTGTCCTGTTTTATAAAGAGAAATGTCAGCCCAAATTAATGTAATACAGCTGCTGGTAAGCAGTAGCAATATAAATTACACTGAAAATGACAATACTTGCAACTTCAACTAATTTCAATAAATAGTAATAATCGTTATTTCCTCCATACAGCACATATAAACAATTAAAATGTAGTGAACCTTTTAGAACAAAAACATCTAATCCATAAATCAATACTATTGGACTATTTGCTTGACCCAGGGTCAAGGGTCAGCTCAGTGTAACAGTTGGCGGCTGAAATTTACTGGAATAAGAAGAACAATGACCAGTGAGGTTATATATGCAATTTAAACACTACTCCAAAGGACAAAAAGTTATAAGAATTTAATGCACTTTAACACATTTCTTTTGGAGACGGTACATGTATTTAAGAGACAACTGACCTTGACACAGGGTCAATTGGAGGCTAAACGTTACTTGCATATGAAGAACAATGACCACTGAGGTTATATATGAAATTTGAACACTATTCTAAAGGACAAGTAAACCCATAACAATTTAACGCACATTTTAATGCAGTCTTGGAGACGGTACATGGAATAAGAAGAACAATGACAAGAACAATGACCACTGAGGTTATATATGAAATTTGAACAATCTACTCCAAAGGACAAAACAGTTATAATAATGTAACGCAAATCTTAACGCAAATCTTAACGTTGTACATATTGTATAATAACTTTCTTGTCCTTGGTAGTAGAATATTCAAATTTCATATATAACCTCCTGGTCATTGTGGTTTTTAATGCCAATAACGTCCAGCCCTCCAACTGACCCTAGGTCAGAGCCAAGGTCACTTAAGTACATGTAAATGATTTTGTATTTAAGTTACATTGGATCGGACCCATGGTCAGTTGGAGGGCTGAAAATTACTGGCATTAAGGACAATGACTAAGAGGTTATATACGAGACTACCAAGGACAAGAAAGTTATTATACACTATGTTGACGCCGTCGTGCCCGCCAACATTAGCGGTGTATATGTCTCGCTTTTTTCTCTTCAAAAGTCGAGACAACAACTAATTAGGTTCTAAATAGTTCATAAATTATTCATATATGAATACATTTTTTTCATAAATAAATGAATGAAAATAGTATATGAATGAATTAAATTGTCCAAGCTATAGATATTTCAGCATTACTGATTTGTTTTCTTTCTCTGGCGTACCTCATTCACGTGGTTAGGATCGGCACCGAGCTTGAGGAATTCCGCTATATCATCTTCGTTACTCTTCAACACTGATTCTATTAACTTGGCCTGCAAAATCAAGATATACAAATAATAAAGGGATAACAAACAGCTTTCTTGAATTAGACTTTTGTTTGAGGCGCTTTTTTAATCAAAGTTTTAAGGTATGGAAATGTATAGAGCTTATATTAATAAACAACCGTGTTAGATAAAAATGCAGTCTCAAAATGCTCTTAATAATAGTTCATCTTACAGTTTCGCGATAACAGGTTCAGGTGGTTTTAGCTAGATATAATGTATTTCTCACATGTTTCCTTGTATACTTCCTTTAAAAAAGGAAACAATTTAGATTACAAATGTCTTTGAAGCATGTAAGCAGTATTAAACCTTAGATTGTTTATTGATGTAATTTTAAATCCCAAGTAATCACATTTTAAGGAAATACAGTGTGTAAATATTCAGTATTTAGTATAACGGGTTCAATATCCTCTGTGCTATTGCAATAATTGTCTCTTCGAGTAAAAGGCTGCATAAATGCTGTAAAATGAAAATAGTATATGAATGAATGTACAAGCTTCCTAAATAATCTGCAATGCAATTCATAATTACTTTTTTTTCAAACACATATGAGAGTATAGTGCTGATCGCGTAATAAAATACGAATCTAAAAACACAGCAAAATGCATGACAATTACTATAAACATGTGCTCAAAGTTAATAAATCGCGCGCTCTTTACATGTCAGGGGAGTACCGGGAGCTTTTTTGGGTATACGCACGGAGGAGGGTGTGTGATGGGGCGTCCGACTCCCGCTGGTGGGGGTCCGGGGGTAGGGGGGAGGCGGTGGTGCTCCCCCGTGACATCTTTTGAAAAATTGAACCCTAAATAAGTAATTTTGAGCGACTTAGGAACGTATTTTGAAGCTATTCTAATTCTTCAGAGTCATTCTTGTTTCCTTGATTTATTGAATATTTACCGAGGTTGGGCGTGTTGGTCTACCTTTTATGGTGTTTTCTTCTACTTTCAATATAATACAGACATCATCAAAAGACAAACAATTAATCAAACTTTGCGCTCATATTAAATGACTATCGTAAACTTTCATTTTGCGATTATTCTATTTGCTAAATTATGCCACATTCACCCTAACCCCGCTTTGGCTCTTTTATTGCATTTTTCGCATTTTTAGCTTTTTCATTTTTCCGACACCCAAGTCTGAATTATATGCACGGGCGTATAGGAGTATGCCCAGGTACGCCCCTGCATGTGAATACATTTATTTCTACTGTATATACATATTTTATCACATAACGTGTTGTGGGAGTGTAATAACACCATTCAATATTTTCGATATTCCGCTAGTGGTATAACATAACGTTAATGACGTCATGGACGTTACTGTACGTTTTCTGACGTAATGTGACGTTATAAGTTATGTAATAAATAGAATCTCGTTAGCAGAAATGATATAATGCTCGGCAAGAGCCTCGCATTATATCATTTTGCCAACTCGTTTAATAAATTCAATAATGAATGAGAGCCTCGCATTATATCATTTTGCCAACTCGTTTAATACATTCAATAATGAATGAGTATTCATGTAAGATCCTCTATGTATACTCTATGTATAGCATTGGTAATTTGTACAGAAACATGATCCTACCACTATATGTACACACCAAACTTGGGAGATCATTTGACCCAAAGAGAGGCGTCTTTTCAATAGTTACAAATGGTTCCACACGCACTGTGTATTATGAAAGCATCACCATGTCCTTAATAGTTGCTTGGTTGTTTTACATTTTAAATATTGAACAATTTGGCGAAACATTATTTTAAGAGATTATTTAGAAATGTAATGCATTTAGCATTACATTTCTAAATAATCTCTTAAGTTCCAGAATAGTAATCCACGATAAAATGACTTGGTTGTTACCTTCCCAAAACGGGTTTGCCGAATAACACACGCGCAGAATCAGAAATCCAAGGTAAATTACTTGATTATTACACGTGCAGATACAGTAATCCAACGGCAAATATCTTAATTATTACACATGCTACCTTCCCAAAACTCTTTTGCCGAATAACACAGGTGCACGTGCGTGTGTTTATTGCTTTTACCTGGTAGTAACGTCTTGATCTAGCAGACAAACGTTCCCTTTTCCTCTAAAACAACATGATGAATAATTGAACTGTTTTAATTTCCTCCAGATAAATGATTACCCGTTTCCTTGCATTGACTTGAATTATTGGTTTTAAAATGACAGTCCTGTTAGTAAAACTATCGACCATCGATCTTCTTTAAAAAGCAACATATAAAGCAAAACATATATGCACGTTTTAGCAACACAATGAAAATAAAAAACAAATGGTGTTACCAAAAATTCATTCTACGATTTAATAATAATTTTACAATAAACAATTTCGGGTATATTGTGGTTATTTTATGCTTTTTGTCAATTTTGTACAATTGCCTGAAAGTGTAAGATCGTATACGCTCTGGTGTTTTATTTCAAATTACCTTCAATTTTGGTATTTGCAGTTTCCAATAATTCGAAAATAGAATTGGATATTTTAACTCTGTGAAATGCTTGCATTAACTTATTTATTAATAATATATTCGGCGAAACTTTTGATATTCTACTGTTTTTATGTATGTTTATTAAAAGGAATTTACCGCACAGCCAAACAAGTCTATTATTGAGAGTTCTGGAAAACTTGGGAAAGCGTGAAAGAATATCAAAATCGGATGACAAGCAAAAAATATATGACCATTTGAAGGTTGTTCTAAAACGGATATGGGAGCCGCCGTTTTGAAAACTATGACGTCATAGTTCCAAATTACCATATATGGAATATTGATACATATCATTTAAAGCAAAGAAAATCACTGCAAATGAATGCAAAATGCTTTACTGGTCATATAAAGTATTATTGCCATTATATTTATATATTTTTGATACAGTTGCTGTCATTTTAGCCATATAAATCAGTCTTTTTTCATATTTATAAATATTTCATATATGGTCATTTAGAACTGTGATGCCATAGCTCTCAAAAGAACGGCTTCCATATCCGTTTCAAAAGAACCTTCAAATGATTTTTAGAACTCTCAATAATGGTTGGACTGTCGCTACAGTCCCTTTAAATGCATTTTCATAAGTAAAAGAAAAAGAAGAAAAAAAAAGAGAGATTAAGTACTAATTAAATGCACATATTTGAAATTACTTATAAAATACATTTGCATAGACTTTCAATGAATTACGCGAGAGATCATGCAAAACTTACCCCATAGAGCACACCAATGCCTTTTATATAGAACTCTCTGGCCTGTTCTGTGTTCATATGGCCATCTAGAATCTCTGCCAATTCGAACTCGCCACGTGCTAATGCTATGTCGTATGGCGTTCTCAGTTTCTACAATGTTAAGAATATTCTTGCTTATCATACTACACGTATATTCATGTATAGTTCTACTACCAGTCTACACGTATATTCATGTATAGGTTACATCGCACCATTGATTTTCCTTCTTTGTTTTATATAGGACGAATGTATAACAAGAGATAAAAAATGCTCATTTTTCTCCGTAGAAAATTTTAAAACACATATCAATCAAACGATCGAGCGTCCGCCAATATAAAAATGCAATAAAAACAGTGGGTCATGTATCATGTAAGAACAAGACAATCTGTTGAATGACGTCACGTTCTATTTTGACACGTCACAGATAGATTTACCCCATTTCTACTTTCGCTTTACTGTCTATGTATTTTGTATCACTTGTAAGGCAGGGAAACGTTTTTTATTAGGCACTATTTGACTATACACCACGGAAGCACAAACGCAATGGTGTAATGTAACCTATAGTTCTACTACCAGTCTACACGTATATTCATGTATAGTTCTACTACCAGTCTACATGTATATTCATGTATAGTTCTACTACCAGTATACGTTAATGATATAGAAAATTACCGTGGTATTAATGATGTAGAAAATTACCGTGGTATTACTTTATTAAGCTGTTTGGGCAAATTATTTACACGTACACTAAATAATAGATTATCGGAGTGGGCAGAAACATACAGCGTTCTAATTGAAGCACAAGCTGGATTTAGATCGCACATGAGTACTGTTGATAATATATTTGTTTTAAGTGGTTTAATTACACATATTTTAAATCAAGGAAAGAAATTGTATTGTGCATTTGTTGATTTTACTAAAGCTTTTGACTATGTTGTGCGTGATAATTTATGGTACAAATTAACAAAGTTCGGTATTCGGGGAAACATTCTTGATATCATTAAATCAATGTACTCATGTGTTAAGTCTAAAGTTAAATACTGTAACCAGTTGAGCGATGAATTTTACTGTGTACTTGGCGTTCGGCAAGGGGAGTGCCTATCTCCATTGTTGTTTTCTATGTATTTAAATGATATAGAAGATGCATTCATACATAGTGGCTTTGAAGGTTTAGATATTAATATGTTTAAGATGTTTATGCTGTTATATGCAGATGATATAGTTTTGTTTGCTAACACTGCAGCAGAGTTACAAAATGGACTTAATATACTATCTAGCTATTGTAAAGAATGGAGATTGAAAGTAAATTGTACTAAAACAAAAGTTATGGTATTAAGAAAGGGGGGAATGCTACCACGAAATTTAGTTTTTATATATGATGGTGCCCAATTAGATATAGTTAGTAAGTTCACATATTTAGGTATAGTCTTTTCTACTGGAGGGTCTTCAGCAGAAGCACAAACTACTCTTGCTGGTCAAGCGCAAAAAGCCATTTTTAAAATGAATAGATATTTATACAAATTTACATTTATATCCCCAAAGCATAAATTAGATCTGTTTGATAAATTGATAACTCCAATTTTAAACTATGGTTGTGAAGTGTGGGGATTTATGCAAGCTATATCAATTGAACGAGTGCATTTACAGTTTTGTAAACACATTTTGGGTGTTAAGAAGACAACTCAAAATGATTTCATATATGGTGAACTAGGCAGAACATCATTTATTACAAGAAGATATTTTATAATAATTAAATATTGGATAAAAATCATGAGAGTACATGATCGTAAATATGTAAAAATTGTTTATAACATGCTGCTTAATGACTGTGAAATATATCCTCAAAAAATAAACTGGGTTTCCCAGTTGAAACACTTATTGTCCTCGCTTGGGTTTTATGATGCATGGTTACAACAAAGTGTTGGTAACGATAAAAAAATTCTTGCAATATTAAAGCAAAGGTTAAATGACAATTTTGTTCAGAATTGGCATAGTCGATTAGAAAATTCTACTAGAGCAGTTTTTTATATAAACATTGCAAAGTTTCAGTTTCAATCATATCTAGATAATATAAATGTTTTCAAAATGTGTCAAGCACTAACTAAATTACGGGTGTCATCTCATAGACTGCAAATTGAAGCCGGTAGGTGGGTTAAACCAAATAGGATTCCTGTAAGCGATAGAATATGTGTATTTTGTAATAAACTTGAAGATGAATTTCATTTTGTGTTGGAATGCCAAATATACATAATGTTAAGGAAGCAATATATTCCTAAATATTTTTATAAGAGACCAAATATGATCAAGTTTCTGGAATTACTAAACTCACAAAATAAGATATATATTCGCAAACTGTGTACCTTTGTTTTAAAAGCATTTAAGTTACGAAATGAAACACTATACAGAAATTAGCTATTTCTGAATATAATGTATGTAATATATGTGCTAAGGAAATTGTGATGAATTGTAATTTATTTAAACGCCTTCTCATTGTATCAGCTCAGTTAAGATAAACTGCATATTTGAACATGTATTGTTTGTAATAACTACACTGTTGTCATGCTTTGTAATTGAATTTTGTATCCTCATGGGCTTTTAAGCCTATTGGAAATTGGAAATAAAGATCTATCTACGTTTTAGTCAAAGTATGCAGGGGCGTAGCCAAGGTATACTCCTGTAAGCCCGGGCGTACTCTAGAAAATCGAATGTGAAAAAATAAAAGTGCTTATTTTAAAATCAGCAATAAAAATTGAAGTGGGGTAGCGGGTGAGGCACTATCTTTAAAAACACACTTAATAAATGGAGGCAAATGCCTCCAAAATCTCGTTCAAATGAAGCCATAAACCTCCGAAATTGCACTCAAATTAAAAAAAAATCCCGGGACCCCCGCCAAAAGGAGGGGGACACCCCTACCGCACCCTCCCCCAGGGCGTATTCTCCAAAAGAATACAAGCAAGAGACAAAAGTAGCAGACTCGGTTGTATTGAGTCTTTTGATGAGAGGTACACCGTGATTGGCTCATCTCCCTGCAGTGTGACAAGGCTGAGGTGAATTAAATGTCACGACTTTAAACACATTCCTCCATATGCTGGGGTCCTGGTAATTGTTAGATATGATCTATCATAGATAGATCTATGACGCGGTCTATAACAAATACATGTATAGGTGTGCGGAACGACCCCATCCACACTTACCGGTGACGTTTCTGAAGCTTGCGTAAAAAACACAGTATCAAAACACCGTATCAATTGACCAAACCTGAAATACCACACCTCCATGCATAAAACTAAGGTTTTAAATACGGAACGAGATATTAGACGAGAGCGAGTGGTGGTAGGCATACAAACAATGAGAGCTATGATTCTCCCATATGTGTAGCTTTAAGTTAGTACCGAAAGTTGGATCCATTGAATGCATCGAACAGAACTAGAGAAAATTCAGACTAGGTTGTATTGAGTCCGGTCATGAGAGGTAATATATAGTTTAACAACTCTCTCACCCACTTGCACCGGCTTAAGCGGTATTTAATACTCTAAAGCAACACAGATTGGACTCGACTGCCCCAAAAATACTAATTAGTAGTAACTTCATTACATCGTAATCGGTGAGACTTTAACATAATGACAACTGAATGAATCTCAATAAGTTCTGATCCATGGGAATCAGAGAACATGCTAAAGTAAAATATCGCTTAAAACGATGCTAGAGGGCGTACGGGGTGTTGCATCTTGTAGAAAACCGTTTAAGACGGCGCAAGAGGGCGTACGGGGTGTTGCATCTTGTAGAATATCGCTCAAGACGGCGCTAGAGGGCGTACGGGGTGTTGCATCTTGTAAAATACCGCTCAAGACGGTGCTAGAGGGCGTTCTTGAAGAATACCGCTCGAGACGGTGCTAGAGGGCGTACGGGGTGTTGCATCTTGAAGAATACCGCTCAAGACGATGCAAGAGGGCGTACGGGGTGTTGCATCTTGTAGAATACCGCTCAAGACGGTGCTAGAGGGCGTACGGGGTGTTGCATCTTGAAGACTATCGCTCAAGACGGTGCTAGAGGGCGTACGGGGTGTTGCATCTTGAAGAATACCGCTCAAGACGGTGCAAGAGGGCGTACGGGGTGTTGCATCTTGTAGAATACCGCTCAAGACGGTGCTAGAGGGCGTATGGGGTGTTGCATCTTGAAGAATACCGCTCAAGACGGTGCTAGAGGGCGTACGGGGTGTTGCATCTTGTAGAACATCGTTTAAGACGGCGCAAGAGGGCGTACGGGGTGTTGTATCTTGTAGAATATCGCTCAAGACGGCGCTAGAGGGCGTACGGGGTGTTGCATCTTGTAAAATACCGCTCAAGACGGTGCTAGAGGGCGTTCTTGAAGAATACCGCTCAAGACGGTGCAAGAGGGCGTACGGGGTGTTGCATCTTGTAGAATACCGCTCAAGACGGTGCTAGAGGGCGTACGGGGTGTTGCATCTTGAAGAATATCGCTCAAGACGGTGCTAGAGGGCGTACGGGGTGTTGCATCTTGAGGAATACCGCTCAAGACGGTGCAAGAGGGCGTACGGGGTGTTGCATCTTGTGGAATACCGCTCAAGACGGTGCTAGAGGGCGTACGGGGTGTTGCATCTTGAAGAATACCGCTCACGACGGTGCAAGAGGGCGTACGGGGTGTTGCATCTTGAAGAATTCCGCTCAAGACGGTGCTAGAGGGCGTACGGGGTGTTGCATCTTGTAGAATACCGCTCAAGACGGCGCTAGAGGGCGTACGGGGTGTTGCATCTTGTAGAATACCGCTCAAGACGACGCTAGAAGGCGTACGGGGTGTTGCATCTTGAAGAATACCGCTCAAGACGGCGCTAGAGGGCGTACGGGGTGTTGCATCTTGTAGAATACCGCTCAAGACGGCGCTAGAGGGCGTACGGGGTGTTGCATCTTGAAGAATACCGCTCAATACCGCGCTAGAGGGCGTTCGGGACGGTGCTAGAGGGCGTACTGGGTGTTGCATCTTGTAGAATACCGCTCAAGACGGCGCAAGAGGGCGTACTGGGTGTTGCATCTTGTAGAATACCACTCAAGACGGTGCTAGAGGGCGTTCGGGACGGTGCTAGAGGGCGTACGGGGTGTTGCATCTTGTAGAATACCGCTCAAGACGGTGTTAGAGGGCGTACTGGGTGTTGCATCTTGAAGAATACCGCTCAAGACGGTGCTAGAGGGCGTACGGGGTGTTGTAGAATACCGCTCAAGACGGTGCTAGAGGGCGTACGGGGTGTTGCATCTTGAAGAATACCGCTCAAGACGGTGCAAGAGGGCGTACTGGGTGTTGCATCTTGAAGAATACCGCTCAAGACGGTGCAAGAGGGCGTACTGGGTGTTGCATCTTGTAGAATACCGCTCAAGACGGTGCTAGAGGGCGTACGGGGTGTTGCATCTTGTAGAATACCGCTCAAGACGGTGCTAGAGGGCGTATGGGTTGTTGCATCTTGTAGAATACCGCTCAAGACGGTCCTAGAGGGCGTACGGGGTGTTGCATCTTGTAGAATACTGCTCAAGACGGTGCTAGAGGGCGTACGGGGTGTTGCATATTGTCTTTTCTTTTATTGTCTGTGTTCGTTGTTTCGGATTCCCGATTTTCGTTATGCATTACAAGAGTAGTGATTAAAAACGCATTACCTAAGAAGACTATGATTGGATGGCATTATTTTTTTTATTATTATTCAGTGAGGCATACTAAAATTCATTCATCTGGATAATTTTTCTTGTGAATTGATTTTTTTGTTTATCATCCGATTTTGATAATTCTTTCACTCTTATTCAAATTGTTCAGAACTCTCAATAATAAAGACGTTTGGCCATGTCGCTACATTCCCTTTATCTAATTTTCTTATTTTAAATATATTTTAGAATAGATATATGATAAGTATTTGGTTTTGACCCAGAGTTTAAACATTTATTTTTTGTTTAAATTGTTACATCTTTTGAGAGTTACCCTCCCTTTATATGAAAACATGAAATGTGCTGAAAAAACAAATAACATGAGTCAAAGATCGCTTAAAGATATAAAATTATTTTGCAATTTAACCGTATCTCTAGTCAAGCTCAAAATACACAAAACAATGAAAATATTATTGACATATTCTTAGGTAGGTACTTAGGTACCGACCATCAGCCACTGGATTCAACATGGAGATGTTTAATCACAATCTGGCTACATCCACAACTTCTGCTCAGAAGTTTATTGTAATCTCAAGTTAAAATGAGTTGTAGAAGACAGTGATAGTATTCATGGTTGTAATAAATGTGATGTGCATAGATCATGGTAGTAATACATGTGGTATACATTAGTCATGGCAGTTATAAATGTAGTATACACTGGCAATGGTGGCAGTAAATGTGTTGTATAAAGTGTTATAAAGTGATCATGGTAGTAATTTGGTATACATTGATCATGGTAGTAATGAACATGCTATTCATGGTTATAATTAATGTGGTATACATATGTCATGGTTGTTATAAGGCCATTATTTTTTGATAATTTGTTTTACGAACCCTCCTACGACAAAACGAT
The DNA here is from genome assembly GCA_037043455.1 of Cyrtodaria siliqua. NCBI lineage: Eukaryota > Metazoa > Mollusca > Bivalvia > Adapedonta > Hiatellidae > Cyrtodaria > Cyrtodaria siliqua. Next base: position 41,814 of record JAWPHD010004863.1, on the reverse strand, counting down.
TTTTTTTTTTATTATTTTCCCTTCCTCCTACAGCTATTCTCTGTCTTGATGTATGAAAAATAATGACCTAAATGTGATATACATTGGTCATGGTAGTATGTTAATATTGCAATCCTGCGAGGGTGACAGTGAACATTTGTCAACCTTCTAAGGCTATTTTATTATACTGAAAAATATGTTTGAAAAAGATATTTGCTTCTGCTAAATATTCCTTTGAAATACATGGTTACTTCTCTCTGTTCAAAATCAGTATTCTCAGCACCTAGAAAACATTTTTTGGCGGATGATTATTTATGTTCTTTCGGAATCTTCAGCTGTGAACTCACGAGTAAACTTCAAATCATCTTCAGAAAGTTGTGCCAACTGTGTCAGCCATTTTAGTAAATGTTCACTGATTTTCATTTGTGTATGTAGACATACACTTTTCAGCATTGGACATCCCAATACATAATTATAAACTTGCTTTGACTTCACAATCATAAGACAGTATTATACTGGGATGACGCTATCATTCAGTGGCACTCCACATTACAAGCGATATTACAAAAATGTCTACTACTGCCCTTGATATTCCAAGCTTTACTGAAGTTTTGTTGATGTACGACTTTAAGTTGTTAAAATAAATGGACTTTGTCAAAAAAGAACTTTAACCAGAAATTCAAAGTAATAAAAAAACATGCTTTTGCTTAAATGCCATACAGAGTTATGGAATCTGTGTCTACCAGTGTCCTTGATTGTACTGATGACATATTTCAAGTTTCACTGACCAGTGGTTGCTGAAATAACAGGACTTGGCTAACAACTGAAAACCAAACTGACGACGCAGACGTTGAGTAGATCTACAACAGCTCTTCTTATTCTACGAATAGTAAAACTTAAAAAAATAAATATTCTGGCTTTCAAGTTCACGAAAAAAAAACAATCTGGCCAGTGTATTAGGCGAAAAAAAATAATCCCGGCTTTCAAGAAATGAAAAAAAATATTCCGGCTCAAAGGAAACCTCCCCCCCCCCCCCCCCCCCCCCCCCCCATACATACACATGTCGTAGTGGAGACTGGACATACACATGTCGTAGTGGAGACTGGACACATGTCGTAGTGGAGACTGGACACATGTCGTAATGGAGACTGGACTACACATGTCGTAGTGGAGACTGGACACATGTCGTAGTGGAGACTGGACACATGTCGTAATGGAGACTGGACACATTTCGTAATGGAGACTGGACACATGTCGTAGTGGAGACCGGACATACGACATCACATGTCGTAGTGGAGACTGGACATACACATGTCGTAGTGGAGATTGGACATACACATGTCGTAGTGGAGACTGGACATACACATGTCGTAGTGAAGATTGGACATACACATGTCGTAGTGGAGACTGGATCATGTCGTAGTGGAGACTGGACACATGTCGTAGTGGAGACCGGACATACACATGTCGTAGTGGAGATCGGACATGACTATATTTCAACGAAAGTAGTTCGGAGCGACCCAATATTTTGACCCAATATTTTGCGACCCAATATTTTGTTAGATGCATATAAAGAACATTGTGGTGAAGTTTGGTAAAAATCCTGCGATAAAGAAGCAAGATACACATGTCGTAGCGGAGACCGGACGTATCCTATATTTGGTCGAAACTATGTCACAGTAACCCGAAATTGGGTACATGATGTTGGAACCATATAATGAACATTACGGTGCAGTTTGGTGAAACCCCTGCAAATAACGAAGAGTATATTAAGAAATGAAAAAACGGATTAACGGACGAACGGACGAACGAACTTGACACACATCCACCCGGACGACATTGTGATCGCTATGTCTAGATCCGTAAATGAGCTCGACAATAAATGGCTAACCGAAACAGTTATTTAAAATGTTGCAATGTCAGCTTCTAGCTAGCTTTCGAATTGAATTGAATTCCATGTGCATGTTCTATAAAGATATGAATCTAATTTCATGAGAATGAGTTTAACGGCTCATCAACACAGTATAGGCAATTTAGAGCCGCCCCAGAGAGAGGGGGAGGATACATAGGAATCCGGGAACCGTGCCCTACTCTTATTATCGAATAGATTCCTATGGTTCTTTGACGTGCTCGGAGGATAGACCGATACACGGGACCGCCCTGTTTACGTCCCCATCCGACGGACGAGGCTAAGGGAAAGTGTCTTGCGGGACCGCCCTGTTTACGTCCCCATCCGACGGACGAGGCTAAAGGAAAGTGTCTTGCCCAAGAACACACCGACGAAACTCAGTGGCACCACGGAGGATTGAACCCACCGCACCCTTTCGAATATTTGGCCATGTCGATATACCAGTAATTATGCCATCTTGAAACATTCTTGCAAAATACATACCCTGTTACGCAGTGTTATGTCTGGTTGATATTCCAACAGTTTCAGGATCAATGGAAATGCCTCTTTCACGGCCACGTGTTCCGCAATAAGATGTAGCACCGTATCGTCGCCCGACTTTGTTCTAGCGTTAACGTCGAAACCATTTTGCAGCATAATGTCCAATATGGCCTCTGCGTCCGCACGTCCTGCTATGGCAACCACATGCATGGGATTCATTCCAGCCTGAAATAGTAATTGGCAATGATATATTTAGACTTGCTATGTTATATTATTAGAATGTAAAACGTGCAGTAAATGTTAGAATAATGACTTAAATATTTGACAACATCTCGAGGGGGCTGGCACTGCCCAATTGCCCAGTGCAAAGTACGGTGGACTTGAAATCCAGAGGACCCGCGTTCAAGCCTCATAGGCGCCACGGAGGTTCGTCTGTGTGTTCTTTGGCATGCCACTTTCCCTAAGCATCGTTCATCGCCTGAGACGTAAATCGAGCGGTCTCCTTATTCAGTCCGATGAATGTTCATCGATTGTTACGTGTGCATGGTAACTATTGACTGAGTGAACACAACCTCTGTCGTAATAATTTGTACACAGTTAGCTACTGTCTGATACTCGTGTATATATAACGCTTAGTATTCAGACACATATAAATCATCCAGTTAACAAAAACGACTGTTCTATCATTCAAATAATTCTAAACAATAGTAGGAAAGCAAATGGCAACTGTTGTTCATTTCTGACAAATGGTACTTTTTGTCTGTCATTAAACAATTCTGACATGTAAAGTTAGAGTTCAATATTTAAGAATGGGCTTACACTTATGATGATGTGAGAACGTTATTTAAATGCATCTTGAAAGGTTTGGGTGAGAGTGCGTGTCTATTTTTCATTCTTTGTTTTTATAAGATACTCTCCAAATAAGATTATTTAGGTATAAAACCATCAAATAAGTAGAGATATACCCTTAAGTATTGTCTTTCGATGTCTCCATTTCGGCAGTAGTTCCGGATTTCTTCTCTGCTGCCCTTCAAACATGTCTCGTACAGACGGGTCTACAAAGTTATTTAGTGTCTAAGATAAGTATATATACAAATTAAGAATATCACACACACACTATGACACAAGTTGGAATACCATCGTTAATGAGGCAATATTCTCTACAAAATTCCTTATTCGTATTTAATACAGATATTATTAAAATCGATTTAATATGAATTTTAATTTGAAATGGAAATAAAATACAGCATATTTTAAAAGCCGACATAGTATCAAACGTTAACTACTAGTTTTCTTGTTGAAAGGACAAGCTATTGTCCGTTCATTACCACACATCTTCACATGTGTATTTATAAATTATATATATTGGAGAAGTTAACCTTGGGTGTCATAAATCGGAAAGTATAGCTTATTTTCTTCATTTATAAATGTAACAGATTACTATATTTACAATCGTAGTCTTATCTCAAATTCTCAAGTTTATTTACAAAGGGTAAGCCATTAATCTTGTTCTACCATGTATGCCATGTATGCTATTCACGTAGATTTAAAGGCTAATTTACACGGTACGGCCTACATTAAAGGGACACGCGGTATTCTCGTTTTTTTTAAACTCGAGGTGTCCCGTTAGTTTTCGATATAACTTGCATATTTGCAATCATTAATATTAATTAATCGAGTACTTCAAAGCAAATTGTTTTTACATAGTACAAACTTTTTATTAAAAAATTTGGTAAAATATTGAAGAAACTGAAATCTCAATTTTTTTATTTGATTATATGCAAGCAGTTTTAAAGTCAACATGAGACAGGATTAATAATTCGAGGTGCTAATGTTAATGCTTGAATAAAACTCAAGATTGCAGTGTGTCCATTTAACAGTTTAAAGGAAACGCGACATTTAAAAAAAGTCTGAACACAATAGTTAGCAATAGGTATATGTCAATTCAAGTGTGCTTAATGCCGAGCTGATATCATGCAGAGTTCGGTTCGCGAGCCCGGTTCTGATAAAAGAAAATATTGCCGTACAACACAACACGACTCTTCTGATGTGCCAAATGATAGATTGCACGGTTTATCATTTTTTAATATAACATATTTTAACTTCTCACAAAGAAGGTATTTTAAGTCCTTTTGGATTTAACCTAGATAACATTTTAGATGCATTTTGGCGTGCAGGCTAATCTTAAAATATCCGTGCATGACAAGAATAAGTCATCCTAAGTTAATATAATTTAATTGTATATGATGTAGCCTATAACACAGTTTAAGGATTAATCTGGATACGAGAATGGCAATATTCTATAGGCAGAGCTTCAACAATAAGTAGTGCATCGCCATAATTGTAGGATTTATTTTTCAGCCCATATATAGTGGTTAACAGTAATGTCTCAGCTTATAAACATAGCATAGGTTTCATAAATTGTAGTGTTTTACACTGTTTTACACTACAGTTTATTAATATCGTGATCATGAAATTAAAGAGAATGACATATATTCAAAGAATGTTTATAATTGAGAGTTTGAAAATCGAGGAGAAGGGTGAAAATTATTAGCAAAATCGGACGATAAACGAAGTATTATGGATATGGTAACCGCCATTTTGAGAACTAGGATTCGGTTCTTAATTAGCATATACGGAATATTTATAAATATGATAATTTACTGATTTATAGGAAAGAAAGTCGTAGCAACAGTATTAAAAGCAAGTAAACTGACTTGAAATAATGCAACATATGATTGCGTTTTTACATTCATTTGCAGTAACTTTTCTTTACTTTAAATTATCAGTATATGTTACTTTAGAACTATGACGTCATAGTTTTCAAAATGGCAGCTTCCAGATACATTTTAGAACAACTTTCAAATGGCAAAATTGTCTTTGTTTATCTTTCTTTGTCGTCCGTCGGATGGGGACGTAAACCCGTGTATCTATCAACCGAGCACGTTAAAGAACCATAGGAATCTATTCGATAATAAGAGTAGGGCAGGTTCCCGGATTCCTATGTATCCTTCCCCTCTCTCTGGGGCGGCTCTAAATAACCTGTACTGTGTTGATGAGCCGTTAAACAACATTCAATTCAATTCAATTGTTTATCTTTCTTTCTTTGTGTATCATCCGAGTTTGATAATTTGTTCAGTCTATTCCAAGTTTTTCAGAACTCTCAGTAATAAAGATTGTTTGCATATATGCCTACATTTCCTTTAATCACGTGTTGTGAATACCTGTTCTGGCGTCTGCTCCTCGTTAGAATGCTCGTAGTTGTAATACGACAACATTGTCCGAACGTATTAATCAGTGGTTATGTCTTCTATAATTCAGTCCTTTCTTTTATGTCGATAATTACTGATCTGAACACACATTTTCCATGAATTGTTTCCATAAATTATAATCCAGGGACAAGCGACAGCGTTCAAATGAAAATAACACTCTATTTATAAAATAATATTATAAAACCTAATCTTCTTAAATAGTGCATACGAATGAATGTTACACATATTAAACAAACTATCCTTGTTAAAATATTTCAAGGCAAGTACCAGTCAAGACCATCTCATTTTCAATATATATTTTCAATACACTAATCCAAGAACTGCGTTAATAACACACATACCATCCCAGTAGGTTAAGACTAAATACACTTGCACACATGTTACACTTTAAACAAATCCCTTTTCAATATTATTCTATGGCACGTCACGAATATCTCTTATTTATCACATGTTTATAGGATCACCACGATCACCAATTACTCCTCCAATCACCCCATGTGTATTGCACACCCATTCTTACTTAGATTGACCTTAATCACTAAAACACACCAGGTAATGTCAATAACAGGCATAGCACTGTATACCCTTATTAAGCGAATATCGTTTAAATAAACATACTCTACTTTTAAAACAGTTAAGGAATTAAAATATAAGTAAACGTTTAAAATTAGTCATATATAAATGCAAACCGTAGTTGTTAGAACGGGTTATCTCTGCACACGGAAATAGACGTTAATATACAATTTCAATATACCGTACTCAGTATAAAACATACCAGTCCAAATATTTGATTAAAGATGCAAATTTCACCAGGTATATATGTAATTTGTTCACCTGCTCATGTAGTGAAGAGCACGAACACAATAACATACTTTAAAGGGACACATCACACTCTTGACGTGGGTATCGAGCGTTGTATGAATGAATGAATGGTGTTTTACGGCACGTCGACACAAAAATAGGTCATATTGTGCGCAAACACTGATGAAAGATGAAGAAATGAAGTAGTAAATTGAAGTAAGTACCGTCATTAATTTACTAAAATAATGTCGTGTGGATATTTAAATAACACAGGGAAACAAAATGAGAATTTATAATTGTGTTAAGTTAGTGCGATAGATAGTGTATGCAGTATTCTGACGTAATAGTAATATACCAAACTAAAACGAGTTTCAAATAATGCAAATAGTTAAGAAAGACTAGCGCAACTTCTCTCTCTCTCTCTCTCTTTTTTTTTTTTTTTAAAGAAATCAAGATTGCTGTATCTGCCTTTAAACTTAAAGGGCACACGACAATCTTGGGCCGACAATCTTGGGCACACGACAATCTTGGGCACAGACAATCTTGATTTTTTAATTTATTACATTTCTATACGTGTCTCAGTGCAAGAATATTCATAATCGCTAAATATTAATAATTAACTCAGAACACAATAATAACTAACGTTGCTAACTTAGAACACAATAATAACTAACGTTGCGACGTTGAGTCGTGACGTCAACAAAGTGTTGCTGACGTCGAAGTCATTCGCCGATAACGTTCAATAAAGCGAATATTTGTTTGCAAAAACGTAATTTGAAATGTAATAAATAGATTATTTAACTGCTGGGATCGATTATTGGGTAATCCTTCACTTGATGGTAGACGTGCTTTGTTTTTTCACTCACTCGCATGCGCTCGTTCGTGAAAAGAACCACACATCTACCACTCATGAAGGATTTCCCTATAATCGATCCCCGCAGTTAAATAATCTCTATTTAATTATATGCAAGCAGGTTTACAGTTAAAATGGTATTGTTTTAATAAATCGAGATGCTAATTTTGATGACTGATTAAAACTTCAAGATTGCCATGTGTCCATTTAAAGTAATTTTAAATAATGAATATCTTACGACTACATACAAAGTAACATGACAGAAGTACTGCGTCTCGGCAGCTTAAGAATATGATTACAGCCTGTGGTCGATACAAGTCGTATAAACATTTAAATCCCGTATATGTGCTAATGCACTGACATACATTTTAAGCAATATACCTCTTATCTTACCTTTCTATTGTTTATAGGTCCCAAATTTGTTTTTAAATGTATGATGCCTTCTATTGCTTTACATAGAATGAAGAGGAGAGTATCAACGTCTGATTGAGGAGTCTGAGTATTAGATGACAAAAAGTGTGCTCGCTTGCCAGAGTTTCACAGCATTACCCCTGGTTATTATTATTATTATTACGGTATTATACGGTATATATTATTTTTTGGTGGGGGTGGGGGTGGGGGTGGGGGTGTTGGGTTGTAACTTTCAGTGTTGTGAAAATGCGTATTCAATGTGGTATCATTTTTAATACATGCTGTATGATAGATATCCGATATTTGTGCGATACTTAGTCTAACGATTTCTTGTCTTTTATAATTCTAGTATTGAAATTTGCGCGTTTTACTACATGTACCTATTATGAAATTGGATGTGTATTCTAACATTTGTAAACGATGAGCTAGAATAATAAGCCTAGTCGGGAGCGATGCGAAAAGTGTTATATATCCGTTTTATGCATAAGCGCAGGGTACAAAGGACATAACGTAATAGAGCATTGGTTCACATGAGTGTTCGCGATGTTGTGTTGAAAATAGTTATTGACATAGATTGTAGGGTTATATTCCATTCTTATGATTTGATCTGCTCAATGCCTTAGTTATTCAACTTCCGGAAACTGTGTCGACTCATTCATTTACGCTTTAAAGGGGCACATGGCAATCTTAAAGTTTTTATCAGGCATCAAAATTATCATCTCGATTTATTATTACAGACTATTATTTTAACTTTAACCTGCTTGCATATAATTAATCAAAAAAAAATAGTGTTTTTTTTCGATGTTGTCCATATCTTTAAATATATTACAGGTGCAATAAAATCAACACTGGTTAGTAATACGTAAAAATACTTTGAACTTTTCTTATAATTAGTATTATTGATTGCAAATATGCAAGTAGGTAGAAAACTAACGTGACGCCGCGAGTTTTAAAAAAATCAAGATTGCCGCGTGTCCCTTTAAATAAGATATTCTGCCTTGAAGAACTGAACTCCTCTGATTAAAGCCAGTGAAACTCTCCAGACTGTGTGTTTTCATTGGTGTAAACACGGTAGTGCCTTTGATTGAGACACGCATCGGCAAACGTTCTTTAATGATCGGTTGGTAATTGTTTTTATAGATTGGATTGCGTGTATTGGAAAATCGATCTCGCACAAAACATGACGTTCACGTCTTGAAATAGATTCGGACAATACACAGTATAATAGGTAAATGACTTTGTAATCACGTAGTCTCAACAATACAGTGTTACATATTGAATAGGTTAAACAATTAAACATGAAGCTTAATTTTTGTTTGTACGGTGTTTTACGTAATTTTCAACACATGTAAGGTTATATACACTGAACGACTTTAAAAAGGCAACAGGGAAATAAACTAAGATAACTGACTTATTTCAATAGCAATTAAATTTCAATTTATCTATTCTATTTAACAATATCTGCAGTTGATTTGCTGAAAATTTCATTCAAATTTAACTTCTATTGAAATATGTCAGTTATCTTTCCCTGTTGTGTTTTTAAAGGCGTTCAGTGTATGACGATCGATTTGTTGTGATGTTTTTTTTGTGGGTGGTCTGCAGACCCTTTTCCTGGGTAGAACCAGTACTGTACACCTCCCGCCATCCGCAAGAATTGACACGTCCTCACTTACAAGTCGAGCTCCCAGTGGGATGCGAACCCGCAGCGGTGAGAGGCGAAGGTTACAACGCAACGTCGTTAACCATTCGGCCACGGAGACGCTCTATATTATACTTATTAAACAACATTTATGTTTTTTATTATAAGTAACTTTCTTGTTTATATATATTTTAATAGTATCAGTTCAAATTAAAATATATTAAAATGTAAACTAATTTTGGTTTAATAAGGTAATTATGCTACAACACACAACAAACAGAGGTCCGAAACACTTTTTAAACATGTTTTTTTTTTGTTATACATACATAGGATCACATCCAAATTGCATTTTAGTACATAGCGAAGATAAATACATATTGATCTGCATCAAAAACAAACTCGTAAATGGGTGCATTCAAGTAATTTTGTCAACAATTTTGTCGCACACTTATTGACACTTTGAAATGTCATAATCGTCTATGTTCATGACATCCCGTGATATAAATCCGAGATTTGTCTGCGGATACCTTCGGCCCAGTCGTTACTGCCTCGCTAATTTCCGTAGTAGCCGATAAAAAAAAAAGTGACGTTCCAATGCCTATTGTGGTAAAGTGCAATAACTGACATAGTTTTGTAGCATAGCTCGGATGGTGTTCCTTTATTCCTGCTTATGATATAAATTTCGTAAACCTGAAGGCCTGGGCAATATCTGCCGGCATATTTCAACCTTGCTATAACTGACATATCTGGCATTTATAGCACGATGTACCCCGGGCAACGACCGTTTGTAGCTGTGGTACTGTACATTTACAGCATTATTTTCATAGTATATGCGATTTATTCTGCATTCCCGGACCTTCGACTTTCGAGAAGCAGTATGTATAAATCGCATATACTCGAAAAATAGTGCATATATATTACATATCCATTTTAGAATAGATTAAAATCAATAATTCACGGAAATTATAGATATAGATATCACTAAGTATATATGTTTTTTTGGGGGATTCTACTACATACGTTGAATAAAGCGAAACAGTTCGGATACCATATATAGCATTCCTCGATCTTCATCTTTTGATATCAAATTATTATGTGGGATTAGAGTCTGGATTAATTATATAATGTATGTCACATTTCATTGTTTGTGGGGACTCTCAACTGTAAATCCATTCCGAAAGAAAGATCAGATGGGGGAAATAGTTTAATATTTTGGATAATTGACCCCAAATCGATCCAGACTAGGATCAATCTTATGATGCTTTGATCACATAGCTGTCGCGCTAACTTTTAGACTACGGCGCACCCACTATGTTTAAACCACCGTGGTGCTAACCATTAGACTACAGTGCCCGGCGCCACACACTATGTTTAAACCACCGTGGTGCTAACCATTAGACTACGGCGCCACCCACTATATTTAAACCACCGTGGTGCTAACCATTAGACTACAGCTCCAAACACTATGTTTAAACCACCGTGGTGCTAACCATTAGACTACGGCGCCATATACTATGTTTAAACCACCGTGGTGCTAATCATTAGACTACGGCGCACCCACTATGTTTAAACCACCGTGGTGCTAACCATTAGACTACGGCGCCACCCACTATGTTTAAACCACCGTGGTGCTAACCATTAGACTACAGCTCCAAACAATATATATGTTTAAACCACCGTGGTGCTAACTATTAGACTACGGCGTCATCCACTATGTTTAAACCACCGTGGTGCTAACCATTAGACTACGGCGCCACCCACTATGTTTAAACTACCGTGGTCCTAACCATTAGACTACTGCTCCACCCACTATGTTTAAACCACCGTGGTGCTAACCATTAGACTACGGCGACACCCACTATGTTTAAACCACCGTGGTGCTAACCAATAGACTACGGCGCCTCCCACTATGTTTAAACCACCGTGGTGCTAACCATTAGACTACGGCGCCACCCACTATGTTTAATCCACAGTGGTGCTAACCATTAGACTACGGCGCCACCCACTATGTTTAAACCACAGCGGTGCTAACCATCAGACTACGGAACCACCCACTATGTTTAAACAACCGTGGTGCTCACCATTAGACTACGGTGCCACCCACTATGTTAAACCACTGTGGCACTAATCATTAGACTACGGCGCCACCTAATACGTTTAAACCACCGTGGCGCTAACCATTAGACTGCGGCGCCACCTAATACGTTTAAACTACCGTAATGCTAACCATTAGACTTCGATGCCACCTATTACGTTTAAACCACCGTGATGCTAACCATTATACTTCGACGCCACCTAATACGTATAAACCACCGTGATGCTAACCATTAGACCTCGACGCCACCTAATACGTTTAAACCACCGTGGCGCTAACCAGTAGACTACGGCGCCACCCACTATGATTAAACCACCGTGGCGCTAACCAGTAGACTACGGCGCCACCCACTATGATTAAACCACCTTGGCGCTAACCAGTAGACTACGGCGCCACCCACTATGATTAAACCACCGTGGCGCTAACCAGTAGACTACGGCGCCACCCACTATGATTAAACCATCGTGGCGCTAACCATTAGACTACGGCGCCACCCACTATGATTAAACCACCGTGGCGCTAACCAGTAGACTACGGCGCCACCCACTATGATTAAACCACCGTGGCGCTAACCAGTAGACTACGGCGCCACCCACTATGATTAAACCATCGTGGCGCTAATCATTAGACTGCGGCGCCACCTAATACGTTTAAACCACCGTGGTGCTAACCATTAGACTGCGGCGCCACCTAATACGTTTAAACCACCGTGGTGCTAACCATTAGACTGCGGCGCCACCTAATACGTTTAAACCACCGTGGCGCTAACCATTAGACTGCGGCGCCACCTAATACGTTTAAACCACCGTGGCGCTAACCATTAGACTACGGCGCCACCTAATACGTTTAAACCAATGTGGTCTATATTTTAATTAGTGCTACTTCAAATGAACTAAATGATCTTTTTTTTGCATTTGTGAATACTTTTCTTCAAACTTAAAAAAGAAAGAAATTCAGTTTAGTATGTTAATATGTATCATTTAAAAAAGTATGACATATTGTTTTGTCTATCAAACTATATACATGTTTATATATTTGTGCGCAAACATTGTAATGAGGATTTCAAGATCAAAACAATATTTTTACTGATTGTTTATCTCTTTTTTCAAACAAAGATTGTTTTAATCAACTTTTAATAATCATTTTTTTCTTATTCGTAAATATTGTAATAAACAATTCTATTTCGTAGTTAATTACAATAGATAATTAAGTATAATTGCATTATTACAACGGGTAGACAGAAAGAACAAACTGTCACACTCGGTTAAAATCACAAAAAAACAAACAAATTTCATTAATTGATTAAACGTTATAATATATATATACACTCTGCTGGATATAAAGTAAATGTATATATATATATATATATATATATATATATATATATATATATATAAATTTGCTAATCATTAGTAGGTCCAATCCTTTTCCAGTGGGAAGGGCTGTTTTCAACATTGATACCGACGATTTTGGCAATGCTCTGAAACGAGGCTTCCATCTAGGTAGTAGGTGGAATCCTTTTCCAGTGGAAAGGGCTGTTTTCAACATTGATACCGACGATTTTGGCAATGCCCTGAAACGAGGCTTCCATCTAGGTAGTAGGTGGAATCCTTTTCCAGTGGGAAGGGCTGTTTTCAACATTGATACCGACGCTTTTGGCAATGCCCTGAAACGAGGCTTCCATCTACGTAGAAGGTGGAATCCTTTTCCAGTGGGAAGGTCTGTTTTCAACATTGATACCGACGATTTTGGCAATGCCCTGAAACGAGGCTTCCATCTAGGTAGTAGGTGGAATCCTTTTCCAGTGGGAAGGGCTGTTTTCAACATTGATACCGACGATTTTGGCAATGCCCTGAAACGAGGCTTCCATCTAGGTAGTAGGTGGAATCCTTTTCCAGTGGGAAGGGCTGTTTTCAACATTGATACCGACGACTTTGGCAATGCCCTGAAACGAGGCTTCCATCTAGGTAGTAGGTGGAATCCTTTTCCAGTGGGAAGGGCTGTTTTCAACATTGATACCGACGATTTTGGCAATGCCCTGAAACGAGGCTTCCATCTAGGTAGTAGGTGGAATCCTTTTCAAGTGGGAAGGGCTGTTTTCAACATTGATACCGACGATTTTGGCAATGCCCTGAAACGAGGCTTCCATCTAGGTAGTAGGTGGAATCCTTTTCCAGTGGGAAGGGCTGTTTTCAACATTGATACCGACGATTTTGGCAATGCCCTGAAACGAGGCTTCCATCTCGGTAGTAGGTGGAATCCTTTTCCAGTGCGAAGGGCTGTTTTCAACATTGATACCGACGATTTTGGCAATGCCCTGAAACGAGGCTTCCATCTAGGTAGTAGGTGGAATCCTTTTCCAGTGGGAAGGGCTGTTTTCAACATTGATACCGACGATTTTGGCAATGCCCTGAAACGAGGTTTTCATCTAGGTAGTAGGTGGAATCCTTTTCCAGTGGGAAGGGCTGTTTTCAACATTGATACCGGCGATTTTGGCAATGCCCTGAAACGTGGCTTCCATCTAGGTAGTATGTGGAATCCTTTTCCAGTGGGAAGGACTGTTTTCAACATTGATACCGACGATTTTGGCAATGCCCTGAAACGAGGCTTCCATCTAGGTAGTAGGTGGAATAATTTTCCAGTGGGAAGGGCTGTTTTCAACATTGATACCGACGATTTTGGCAATGCCCTGAAACGAGGCTTCCATCTCGGTAGTAGGTGGAATCCTTTTCCAGTGCGAAGGGCTGTTTTCAACATTGATACCGACGATTATGGAAATGACCTGAAACGAGGCTTCCATCTAGGTAGTAGGTGGAATCCTTTTCCAGTGGGAATGGCTGTTTTCAACATTGATACCGACGATTTTGGCAATGCCCTGAAACGAGGCTTCCATCTAGGTAGTAGGTGGAATCCTTTTCCAGTGGGAAGGGCTGTTTTCAACATTGATACCGACGATTTTGGCAATGCCCTGAAACGAGGCTTCCATCTAGGTAGTAGGTGGAATCCTTTTCCCACGGGAAGGGCTGTTTTCAACATTGATACCGACGATTTTGGCAATGCCCTGAAACGAGGCTTCCATCTCGGTAGTAGGTGGAATCCTTTTCCAGTGCGAAGGGCTGTTTTCAACATTGATACCGACGATTTTGGCAATGCCCTGAAACGAGGCTTCCATCTAGGTAGTAGGTGAAATCCTTTTCCAGTGGGAAGGGCTGTTTTCAACATTAATACCGACGATTTTGGCAATGCCCTGAAACGAGGATTTCATCTAGGTAGTAGGTGGAATCCTTTTCCAGTGGGAAGGGCTGTTTTGAACATTGATACCGACGATTTTGGCAATGCCCTGAAACGAGGCTTCCATCTAGGTAGTAGGTGGAATCCTTTTCCAGTGGGAAGGGCTGTTTTCAACATTGATACGACGATTTTGGCAATGCCCTGAAACGAGGCTTCCATCTAGATAGTAGGTGGAATCCTTTTGCAGTGGGAAGGGCTGTTTTCAACATTGATACCAACGATTTTGGCAATGCCCTGAAACGAGGCTTCCATCTAGGTAGTAGGTGGAATCCTTTTCCAGTGGGAAGGGCTGTTTTCAACATTGATACCGACGATTTTGGCAATGCCCTGAAACGAGGCTTCCATCTAGGTAGTAGGTGAAATCCTTTTCCAGTGGGAAGGGCTGTTTTCAACATTAATACCGACGATTTTGGCAATGCCCTGAAACGAGGCTTTCATCTAGGTAGTAGGTGGAATCCTTTTCCAGTGGGAAGGGCTGTTTTGAACATTGATACCGACGATTTTGGCAATGCCCTGAAACGAGGCTTTCATCTAGGTAGTAGGTGGAATCCTTTTCCAGTGGGAAGGGCTGTTTTGAACATTGATACCGACGATTTTGGCAATGCCCTGAAACGAGGCTTCCATCTAGGTAGTAGGTGGAATCCTTTTCCAGTGGGAAGGGCTGTTTTCAACATTGATACGACGATTTTGGCAATGCCCTGAAACGAGGCTTCCATCTAGGAAGTAGGTGGAATCCTTTTGCAGTGGGAAGGGCTGTTTTCAACATTGATACCAACGATTTTGGCAATGCCCTGAAACGAGGCTTCCATCTAGGTAGTAGGTGGAATCCTTTTCCAGTGGGAAGGGCTGTTTTTGACATTGATACCGCCGATCTTGGCAATGCCCTTGACTGAGGTAACTTCCGTCTGGGTACTGTAGTATCAGTGATCCTTTTTCCAGTGCGAAAGACTGATGCCAACATTGATATCGCCGATTTTGGCAATGCCCTGAAACGAGGCTTCCATCTAGGTAGTATGTGGAATCCTTTTCCAGTGGGAAGGACTGTTTTCAACATTGATACCGACGATTTTGGCAATGCCCTGAAACGAGGCTTCCATCTAGGTAGTAGGTGGAATAATTTTCCAGTGGGAAGGGCTGTTTTCAACATTGATACCGACGATTTTGGCAATGCCCTGAAACGAGGCTTCCATCTCGGTAGTAGGTGGAATCCTTTTCCAGTGCGAAGGGCTGTTTTCAACATTGATACCGACGATTATGGAAATGACCTGAAACGAGGCTTCCATCTAGGTAGTAGGTGGAATCCTTTTCCAGTGGGAATGGCTGTTTTCAACATTGATACCGACGATTTTGGCAATGCCCTGAAACGAGGCTTCCATCTAGGTAGTAGGTGGAATCCTTTTCCAGTGGGAAGGGCTGTTTTCAACATTGATACCGACGATTTTGGCAATGCCCTGAAACGAGGCTTCCATCTAGGTAGTAGGTGGAATCCTTTTCCCATGGGAAGGGCTGTTTTCAACATTGATACCGACGATTTTGGCAATGCCCTGAAACGAGGCTTCCATCTCGGTAGTAGGTGGAATCCTTTTCCAGTGCGAAGGGCTGTTTTCAACATTGATACCGACGATTTTGGCAATGCCCTGAAACGAGTCTTCCATCTAGGTAGTAGGTGAAATCCTTTTCCAGTGGGAAGGGCTGTTTTCAACATTAATACCGACGATTTTGGCAATGCCCTGAAACGAGGATTTCATCTAGGTAGTAGGTGGAATCCTTTTCCAGTGGGAAGGGCTGTTTTGAACATTGATACCGACGATTTTGGCAATGCCCTGAAACGAGGCTTCCATCTAGGTAGTAGGTGGAATCCTTTTCCAGTGGGAAGGGCTGTTTTCAACATTGATACGACGATTTTGGCAATGCCCTGAAACGAGGCTTCCATCTAGATAGTAGGTGGAATCCTTTTGCAGTGGGAAGGGCTGTTTTCAACATTGATACCAACGATTTTGGCAATGCCCTGAAACGAGGCTTCCATCTAGGTAGTAGGTGGAATCCTTTTCCAGTGGGAAGGGCTGTTTTCAACATTGATACCGACGATTTTGGCAATGCCCTGAAACGAGGCTTCCATCTAGGTAGTAGGTGAAATCCTTTTCCAGTGGAAAGGGCTGTTTTCAACATTAATACCGACGATTTTGGCAATGCCCTGAAACGAGGCTTTCATCTAGGTAGTAGGTGGAATCCTTTTCCAGTGGGAAGGGCTGTTTTGAACATTGATACCGACGATTTTGGCAATGCCCTGAAACGAGGCTTTCATCTAGGTAGTAGGTGGAATCCTTTTCCAGTGGGAAGGGCTGTTTTGAACATTGATACCGACGATTTTGGCAATGCCCTGAAACGAGGCTTCCATCTAGGTAGTAGGTGGAATCCTTTTCCAGTGGGAAGGGCTGTTTTCAACATTGATACGACGATTTTGGCAATGCCCTGAAACGAGGCTTCCATCTAGGTAGTAGGTGGAATCCTTTTGCAGTGGGAAGGGCTGTTTTCAACATTGATACCAACGATTTTGGCAATGCCCTGAAACGAGGCTTCCATCTAGGTAGTAGGTGGAATCCTTTTCCAGTGGGAAGGGCTGTTTTTGACATTGATACCGCCGATCTTGGCAATGCCCTTGAATGAGGTAACTTCCGTCTGGGTACTGTAGTATCAGTGATCCTTTTTCCAGTGCGAAAGACTGATGCCAACATTGATATCGCCGATTTTGGCAATGCCCTGAAACGAGGCTTCCATCTAGGTAGTAGGTGGAATCCTTTTCCAGTGGGAAGGGCTGTTTTCAACATTGATACCGACGATTTTGGCAATGCCCTGAAACGAGGCTTCCATCTAGGTAGTAGGTGGAATCCTTTTCCAGTGGGAAGGGCTGTTTTCAACATTGATACCGACGATTTTGGCAATGCCCTGAAACGAGGCTTCCATCTAGGTAGTAGGTGGAATCCTTTTCCAGTGGGAAGGGCTGTTTTCAACATTAATACCGACGATTTTGGCAATGCCCTGAAACGAGGCTTCCATCTAGGTAGTAGGTGGAATCCTTTTCCAGTGGGAAGGGCTGTTTTCAACATTGATACCGACGATTTTGGCAATGCCCTGAAACGAGGCTTCCATCTGGGTAGTAGGTGGAATCCTTTTCCAGTGGGAAGGCTGTTTGCAACATTGATACCGACGATTTTGGCAATGCCCTAAAACGAGGCTTCCATCTAGGTAGTAGGTGGAATCCTTTTCCAGTGGGAAGGGCTGTTTTCAACATTGATACCGACTATTATGGCAATGCCCTGAAACGAGGCTTCCATCTAGGTAGTGATGGAATCCTTTTCCAGTGGGAAGGGCTGTTTTCAACATTGATACCGACGATTTTGGCAATGCCCTGAAACGAGGCTTCCATCTAGGTAGGTGGAATCCTTTTCCAGTGGGAAGGGCTGTTTTCAACATTGATACCGACGATTTTGGCAATGCCCTGAAACGAGGCTTCCATCTAGGTAGTAGGTGGAATCCTTTTCCAGTGGGAAGGGCTGTTTTTAACATTGATACCGACGATTTTGGCAATGCCCTGAAACGAGGCTTCCATCTAGGTAGTAGGTGGAATCCTTTTCCAGTGCGAAGGGCCGTTTTCAACATTGATCCGACGATTTTGGCAATGCCCTGAAATGAGGCTTCCATCTAGGTAGTAGGTGAAATCCTTTTCCAGTGGGAAGGGCTGTTTTCAACATTAATACCGACGATTTTGGCAATGCCCTGAAACGAGGCTTTCATCTAGGTAGTAGGTGGAATCCTTTTCCAGTGGGAAGGGCTGTTTTCAACATTGATACCGACGATTTTGGCAATGCCCTGAAACGAGGCTTCCATCTAGGTATTAGGTGGAATCCTTTTCCAGTGGGAAAGGCTGTTTTCAACATTGATACGACGATTTTGGCAATGCCCTGAATGAGGCTTCCATCTAGGTAGTAGGTGGAATCCTTTTCCAGTGGGAAGGGCTGTTTTTGACATTGATACCGCCGATCTTGGCAATGCCCTTGAATGAGGTAACTTCCGTCTGGGTACTGTAGTATCAGTGATCCTTTTTCCAGTGCGGAAGACTGATGCCAACATTGATATCGCCGATTTGGGCAATGCCATGAAACTTCGCAACTTTTCCCTGAAATGTGGCACCTTTCTTCGGAGAAGGCCGGAGAAGACGAATGGCATTTTCTCTTTCTTTTGGCTCCGTTGTAAACTACAATTATTATTATTATTATTATTACTAATGTTATATCAACGTAAGGTGTTTGGTCATTTATACATTTAAATATTAACGTACTGTTATAACTTGTGTGGAGGTCTTTCACATTTTTGACGTATGTATACGCATAACAAGTACTTGTACAGAAAGAGAAAATTTTACATTCATTTTATAGCATATAACTCTTAATAAAATATAATTCTCTTTCAGCGGTTTATATATTAAAAGTAACAGCCCATTTAAGAAAAGTCTACGAGTTTCTGGATAAACCCATTATACTATAAACCACAAACAGGTGAGACCAAGGATGTCGTTTAAATTCACCAAAGATGTACTTAATGTGCACTATATAATGTGTTAATATCTTAGTCAACTAGGACAGTCAGAATTAGTGACTTGTTGGTGTCATCGGTGTCATCACATGACATATATTCTTCTTCGTTGTCAGACCCACTCGGTATTTCGCTTCTAAATATGTCTTCAGGGAAATGAATCGCAGATATCACATCGGTGTTTCCTTTCTTTCCCGATTGTCTAGCCATCGGAATGTTGTCGGCTTCAGGTCTAATGAACGTTTTTTTTTATTGGTATGGGAAGTCGACTTTTTCCATTCGTTTTGTTCGATAGTTATCTGGTAGACAGTACCTCTTTTGACCGATATCTAAAGTACTGGCGGAGTGTGGCGACTGTCGGTTTGTTCTCGGGATTTTGGATGGATTTCCAAGAAACTTCCATTTGTTTAGATCTGTAAAAATATGTATACTATGATTTTGAGCATTTTTAGGATTATTCTATTTGTATGGTTCTATTTTGTAACAAATACACACAATGTAGAGGCACTTGAACAAGCTTTTTAAACCTAAACTTTAACAAGCCGATCAATCATTTTAACACGGCACATCTAACATGTTAAACGCTCACGTTGTACAAAAGAACAATATATAGACATTTTCTAGTTTTTTCTGCATAACAGATTTTCTTTAAACTTTGTGTACAGTAAGTCTGATATATATATATACAGAAAAGGCAAAAATAATGGTAGGTCACCATGATTGTTAAAATTTTAAAAAATAATTTGTAATGTCAATCTGTCCAAAAAGTTGAACAAGTCCATGAAATAGCTAAATAAGACATTTTTGAAGTCTAATCATTTATTCATTGGTCACAATTCTGCTAAAATTGTATTAAAGTGAAGAACATTTAATTACAATAACATTTAAAGCTCATCTTGCAATAAAAATGTTAGGTCCCCATGCTTGTTCAGAATTTTTTTTGAAACCCTGCCCCTGTGCTAAAAGGCCAAGTTTTGCATGAAATTATATAGAAATGGTATATCTTCCTTTTTTGCCATGTTCCTAATAACAGAATTTGTTCAAACTTCCTAGGCACTTATATGAACATATAGTAAGACAATATATGCAATTAAAATTATAGGTCACCATGCATATTGTGATTTAATATTGGTTTTTGGAACCCTATCATTATGCTTACATTTTTTAATTTTGTTGGAATTTTTACAAAATGCTATATTTTTCCTATTTTATGTATCTAATAATAGGCATTTATATAAATAAAGACAATAAAAAAAAAAATTAAATAAAAAAAAAAATTAAAAGAAATAAATAAAAAAAAAACAAAAACAAAACAGAAAATACAACTAAACATGAAGAGCAACATTCCTGTAATTTTTTAGGAAAATCCATGCAATAGTTTTAGAAGAGAAGTCGCCCAAAATGCTGCGCATGAAAAACTACAGAAAATGCCTTTAATTAATTATACACAAATGCATAACATATTGATGTCTATTCATTTGCCTCGCCACTACCCCCTCCCCCACCCCCACCCCCAATCTCCCTTTTTCTTCGGATTTTCTTTTCCTGTCTACCTGCGGATCTTCTCGCATTTGACATATCCGCAAACTACTTCTTCTATCTTGTGCTATCTTTCTTGCACTGGTTTTGGATAACGACGCTATGGTATGTCGGGTTATTCTGGTGTCTATCGATGGATCAGCGATGGCTATCGTAATATTGACGGCCTCAGGTTTAAGGAATGATGTTTTTCTTGATATGGGGAGTCCACATTTTTTATTCATTTTGCAAGTCGGTAATCTGGGGCTTGGTACCCTGTAGCTTCCTTTCAAGTGACGAGGGTAGCTCTGAACGACTGACGGAGTGTGGTGACTGATGGTTTGGTCTTGGGATTCTGGACAGGGCTTTGAGCGACTGAAACATTGACTTGGCTAGCGAAAGATCAGCGTGACTTTGAAGTCATGTTTCTGTGGAGGAATTGCAATACACATATGCATGAATATACAGGAATGAATGTATTTTATTGGTACATCAACACTGTATATGTTATTTAGAGCTTCCCCAGAGAGAGGGAGTGTACATAGGAACCTGGGAAGGGAACATGCCATATTCTTAATTTAGAGTACATCTCTATGGTGGAAAGACCGCCCGTTTTACGTCCTCATCCGACGGACGAGGCAAAGGGAAAGTGGCATGCACTTGAACCCACCGACGAAACTGAGACAACTGTTCATTAGTAATTGGTCAATATAAAATGTGTTTTTTTCTTCTTATTTGACTTTATTATGAGAGTGCCGAAGTATTATGTAGGGTCAGTTGGAGCAACATTACACTTAATATAGAACACTATTTTGGACGGTTCGTCATATACAGTGCCCTTCATACGTCCCTTTACAACAGTTATAATCCCTATTGCATTACATGTTAAACCAATTAATTTCAAACGTGTTGAACAAATGCAAATACTCTTTATTCCAACATGAATCTATCATGCTTTTAATGGATTGACATTTACATTTACATTTTTAATTTGCATGTGTTTTTATTTTACTGTTGTCTGAGCTACCCAGAGGGTAGAAAAGTTGAAAAGTTTATTTTTTCTATTCAAATGTTTCATTGGTTTAAAGGGAAATAAAAGTAACGGTCATTCTCTCGTACATTTCTCTAAATGTTGGCTTATGTCATCAAAACTATTATATGTATTACAAAGTGTAACATGTATACTACATGTAAAACATAAATTTAGGAATTAATTATAGGATTTTTCAGTAAATTGTAAGGTATACATTAAATGGGGTTTACATGTAATGTAAAGCGATTATAACAATGTGTAAAGAGAATTATGAAGTGCACTGTATAACTTTACATGTGTTGAAAATGACGTAAAACACCATGCAAACAAACAAACAAACAAACAAACACATTATTCATGGAATTCGTTAAATGTTAAAAATATACACAGTCACCTAATCGCATATAATTATTTTTTGGGTTTGAAATTACAGACACGGGCATCAGAGCAGTCGTTTATAACTGTTTGATTAAATACGGGAAATGTAGGCATTATTATATAAGGGAGTTTATAACTTTTCCAATAACTCTCAACACTAAAGCTTGTTTGAATATATGCCTACTTCCCCTTTAAATAAAGTTAAACATGTTCGAGAGATTTACCATTGCTGGTTCCCTGAAAAGGATATGGCATGAACAACGTCGCCACAGCACCGACTCCTAAAGGCACGTGACCAGAGCTCATACAGTCACGTGGGTAGTCTACACATAAACAAAAACAACTAACTTTAAAACGCGTTTTAATTGTATAAATATAGTATAACTGTTCATGCTAAATTTTAAATGGTATTGAATATTGAAGAGGGTATGAACGGCTGAAGTAGTTTCAGTTCGAAGAACATACAACACGTCGGTATATATAACTGGATATTAGTGAATTGCCCACATTCTTAATAAGCAACACTTTTCACTTTTAGCTTTTACCCACTTGATATATTTAACATAACATCATAATGTCTACATGTTTACGGTATGATTTTTGGAAGACGGCTATATGTCAGCTCCAAATAGGTCAACAAAGAGCATTGTTAAATTGTAAATGAGGCTAGGCTTATTACTTATACAAGTTAACACAATGTTTTCATCCCAAAAAGCAATTATTTAAGGTGCACTGGGAAATATTTAAATATGTATCAATCATTAAAATTATTAATTCAGTATCATTTTTACTTTGAACTTAGTTACATATATCTAAATAAAAAGCAATTTGATGTCGAATGTTCCATTTGTCTTCGTCATTCTAACATATATGAGGGTACCAACCCCCCACCCCTGGCATCTGGAATACTCCCTAACAGAGGGTTGGCATCTGGAATACTATTTGAACCATGCGAGGACCCGCAGGGCCCGAGCTCTCTAGGGGGGTCCGGGGGCACGCCCCCCGGAAAATGTTGAAACCTAGGTGCTCTGAAATGGCATTTCCAGCAATCTGAGACATAAATTAGCATTTTTTTAATTTTTTTGGATGGAAAAAAATATTTTTTGAGAAAAATACGGCGTACGCGTATGAAAAACTAAGATGTCGGCGTACGGTGTACCACAGACCGGCGTACGGAATACTGGCTATTATGGGTCGGAATCCGGCGTACGAAAAGGGGGTCGGTACCCTCATATATATCTAAACATCGTATTGGTGCAATATAAGCAATAATTTATCATTTTGCAAAAACAAGTTGCTTTGCAATTTTCAAATAATTGTAAATTATATTGTTTTTTTAGATATGCATGTATGAAGAAAAACTAGCGGGACGCCTCGAATTTTAACAAATCAAGATTGCCGTGTATCCCTTTAATGTAGTTTTATTGTTAAAACAGTTGTATTATTAAAATACATATATTACTTAGTTTGGCCTGAGTTTCCAAATTTATTCAACCAAATTAGATTGCTATAATAACGTGCAATAACTCTGCAGCAACCAAACCGGCCAAACCTCGTTGCCAGACGATCTACATGTATGTCCATGGTTTAAAGAGGCTCTAGAAATGACCTATATATTTATGTCAACCAAATGATACCAACTTTACTCAGTCAGAAGGAGGACACGGCAATACAAGTTATTCCGCAATACCCGCCATTGTTGAAAAAACGGTCAACTGAAAAAAATCAGATCTTTGCAATTTTCATTCGTAATTGTTTTAGTGAAGCAGATTACTTTAACTGAACAGTGCAGCAGCAGCTGAAGATTTTCACGCGCACACACCGCATAACTCACTTTTGAGTTTCAAGTGTTTTAACACGAAGTAGTCCCACTTTGCACTCACGTGCACTGCAGTTACGCGGAAATTGCAGTTGTCTTTTAAAAAACGTTAGCTTAAGCCAATTTTGAATGCAAAAACAACACAGACAATGAATAAAGTAAGTTTATACGTTAAACATTGCCATAGCATTCGTTTTGACTACTATTGGCATATTTTGCATAGCCTAAATCGCTGTTCAAATGTGAAGATCGGAAATTTTGAGGTTTTTGAAACTGCAAAGTTGCTGATTTCTCAAAACGGTCACAAAAAATGGGTTGTCACTAATTTGGCTTAAATTAACAGGAATGATAGATCAGTACCTGTACTACCTTTCCTGAAAATTTCGGCAAAATTCATGACTACCCAATTTTTGAGACCGTTTTGAAAGATGGTCACCCTTTTTTCTCACTCAAAACACACATTATTCAAAATGGCGGCTACAAGCTAAATAAGCAAAACTGAAAATCAATAACAGAAACTTAAAACATAAATATTTTCTACTCCAGGATATAGTTATTTCCTGCCCCGGATAAAATGTCAGCAAGTCAACCTTTAAACACTTTTTCTGCCTTTCCTTTAGCATATTTACGGTAAAAATCAGCCGCTCTGAGGCGCTTATTAAAAATCGCAACTATACTGGCGTCAGACCAGTTCCCGCCGTTTTTTGCCTATTACTTCTATTTTTTTAACGAGCGGAGTAAAAATACGACTTGATATGTTGAAGTCATCATCCTGACCATGTCATCGAGTCATCCGATACAAATTAAAAGAAACGGACTATAACTTACTTCACAGTCTCTATGCAAATAATACCATTCGTAGCGGCCGTATTTGTCCACCTGGCGACCAGTTCCCGCCGTCTGGATTTGTTCTGTTATTTGACCTCATTCGCATTATATATAAACTGATTTAGTTAAAACAACTCATAGCTTATTGCAATACGTAAACTAAGTTATACGATTTGCATAATTCGGAGACAACAGACAATTTAGCGAGTACATTCAGTGCAAGCGGTTAATAGTGCAATGCGCAATAAATGACGTCAGAGGTGGCGTGCTACCTTTTTATCGTGTGTGCACATCTTGTTTCTGTTGGACTCTTTTTATACTCTTTTTTTTTTAGCCACGCGCTTACACTTATAAATATAAAAAACTAGAAAGAAAACCTGAGTTCCTTGATAACACTTACAAAGGCGAAGAAACAATTTCTTTTCTTAAAAAGAAAAGAAAAACATCAAAGAAATGTATACACGGCAACTCGCTATGTCCCATTAGTTTTTCTGCGCAAGTTGTATAATTTTGTTTACAATCATCATAGATCTACATACATATACATCCATGCAATCATACATATTAATTATTAGACATTAATTATTAGACTAGTTCGAATCTTGTTTTATTTATATGCAAGATGGTTTAAACTCAAAATGATACTGGATAATAAACGGAGGTTCTAATGTTAATGCTTTATAAAAATAAACGTCCAGATCGCAATGTGTCAATTTAATCAAGGTGCAAGTTTTATTTTATTGTTTATATTTTATTTCTGTGCGTGCGTGCGTTTGTGGTTATTTTTTTAATACGAGTAAGTAATTATTCAAGGCAAGATTCATCAATTCAAGCAACACATTTTCATTTTCACCTCTCGAGTTTTACTGAGCGTAATCAAGGGCGTAACCAGGCTTTTTATAAATTATACGCACGAAAGTAATAATTGAGCGCCGAAGGCGTGAACCGATCTTATGTAGTTTGGGACCATGCCCCGCCCCCACATCCCCCCACCCCCACCCCCCGACTGTCGAATAAAGTGACACACACATGCAAATTGTGCTTAGTGTTTACTCTACTTTTCAAACCAATCAGATGTCTCAGAATTTCAAATACTTGCATCATTTATTATTCATGAAGATTTTACTACCAGCGCTCTTTATGGTTTAGAGTGTGACCTATATAGAGACTATCGATAAAACCTATCGTAAACACTAAGCCGGATAGTCTATGAAGAGAAATCTTTACCACTAAGAAACCGCGGTCAGTCGCTAAGCTATCTCCCTTTCGGTTTCTTAATGATGAAGATTTCTCTTCATAGCCTCTATCCTAAACGTATAGTCAGTTGCGCCCTTGACAGTTCAATTCCTTTGACAGATAAATGAAGGTTGTGGGTAAAAGCCTTACAGTACCGTACCGTACATTCCGAAATATAACGGAAATAGCAGGTGCGTGGTACGGAGAATTCCGAAAGCAGAAATGAATAGTTTAGCTTAGTGTAACGAAACTAAAATAACTTACCAGTATAAAAGTAGGATGTATAAAATATATATAAAAACAAAAGAAAATGTTAACCATTTTTTATATCGTATATTAGAACAATTAGCATGCATATGCGTAATAGATATATCAGATGTAATTAGATAATAAATAGAATCCGTGTCGTACCGTACATACCGGAGAACATCATTTGTGTAACAATTAACACAAATAAAGATGTACTAATATTAAATAAACATTATAAGATAAATATCAGACATGGGGTCAATTAATTAATTAAATTAAACTAATACAGCTAGATATACATGATTTATCAGTAGTAGTTACAGTATACCATTAATGGAGTTTTCTTTAATAACATCTCGAGCGATGTCAGAGAACAATAATTATCACAGCTCAGTTATAACATAGACCTACATGATTATAGATGCATGATTATGATCAAATATGTATAAACTACTATTTTCGTTTATATAAAAACATGCGCACAAAATGTTTCAAAACAAAATCTTACCCACGAGACTGCATCACAGTGATTATTATCGCGATCCCTTCTGGATTCACATCTCCGTCCGACTGTCGGACATACATCATGTACATAGCTAATTTTTTACAGTAAGATGCAAAACTAAAATTGCGTCATACATTTTATTTGTTCACAAAGTATTTTCATTTTACAAATTCATAACATACACCGAGTCTCGACTTGCATAATTTTGTAAAGTAGAAATACTACTATCACTGACTTCAATTCAATTAATTTCCATATATGCTCTGAAATGTTCGTCAACATGACAGTATGATGCTTTCTCATAGACGAAGTACCGCCACCGCGATAGCTCAGCTCCAAATTACAGATTGTGCATTTAGTTTTCTGTTTCTCCGGAATCAGAGAAAAATACTGCCAAACTTGGCTTTTGTTGGCGCTCTGATTCCAGGCAGCCATGATTTTACAGGTCGTGGAACAAAGGAAACGCAACTCTAATTGCGCGAATACGTCTTTTATTCCAAGGGAAATAACAACTACAAGGACCCGAATACCCGCGGGTAATAGTGGCACGGGTACCCGGGTATAAAATTACTACCCCTCCCAGCTCTACTCCGTACCACGCGCCTTATTTCAAAATGTAGGTACGGTACGGTACGGCTTTTACCCTCAACCTTAAATGAACATTCACTCAGATAGGAAATTTGCATATAAATATACAAATAAACAAACACCTATTAATAATATATATTGTTAATGAGCAAAAAGACAGACCTATTCATGTGTTAACTATTGTTATGGGTGAATGATGTAACAAATACTTGTAGAACATCTACTGTCAACGCCCGAGTCAAGGTCAAGTCATGTACTGGTTGTGTACCAGTTATCGTCATTCACCAGATTTCGTCATTATCAAAAAACGGTCGATGTTGTGATTATTTTTCGACCCCAGTTTACAAATCACTACACACTATCTATCATCAGACGATTGGAGAGGAAAAAAATAGTTTCGAAATGTAAACATGCTCTCTCAAACCAACCCGTTTACCTATATAAGTACCGTTATAAACAAAACTCAATCGTGGGGAATCGCGCGTTAATGCGCATGTGCAGGAAAATTTCCTTTTAAAATAGCTGACCTTTTACGTCGAACCATTGAATCAATTTGACGTGCCCAAAAAACTAAAAGCATGTGCTAAACATTTTCAGCCAAGGGAGACAACTAGATTTACATTTGCGGACAGTTATTTCCCTTTAAATTATGAACGTCGAAGTGAAGTAAATTACATCCGATACCTACAGTTGAAAAAACATTTTAAATTGTAGATATAATTTTTTTTAGATATTTATTTTTTGTGTATTCATGTGCAATGGTATATTTATGTTTCAATTAATAACTTAACACGTTTTCATCATCTCAAACATGGATTAATCCGTATTAAACTGAACATGACGATAACTACTACATTCAGCTCAGACGACCGGCCCAATTCAGTCTATATTAAGTAACGGTCACTTGACACTTTTTACTGAGAATAGGAACAATGTACACACAGAATATTTACGGTAAGCTTCTCTATCGGCAAAAATATTTATGAGATGACTGGTTTTGATTTAGATATATTGTAGAACCAACATAAAAATGACGATATCTGGTATAAAGCCAGTAGACCACATGGGTCATGTCACGTTCGCCTCGATTAGGGACACCGACAACTTTGGTGATTAGACATAAAGGAAAAACAAAGGATGAAAGGTATGTACAGGACTCGGTACTGACCCATTAATGTGTTTTATTTCGTGCATGTTCATGTTTAGTGTCTCCGTTAAAATTTAATATTAATATAGCACTGATGTATTATTTCTATGATGAGACCCTTCCAGTGGGGTCTATGTGACCCAGTGTTCCCAAATATTTTGCTTAGTTCTCCAAAAATATTTTTCCATTTATTTTTATTATTATGTTCCCTTGTTCCCAAAAAATATTACCAATAACAGACAATGTTCCATTGTTCCCACAATGTTCCCCAAAAATAAATGGCCTTGTCCCCAAACCCCCTCTATGACCGCAGAGCAGAAATGCACGGTTGCAACCTCCCCTTCACCCTCCCCACCCACAAAATCGGTGCCCTTGCACCACCCCCGCCCCCTCCACTGCCCAAAGTTTGCATATAGCAACAGCAATATGTAAAGGATTAACACATCTACTGTAGGTATGTATGTATAAAAACAACAATTGATTTTCTTTCAGGGATCTTTGCAGATGTTGCCACCTTCTGTCAAGTGGCATCTGCCACCTTCTGTCAAGTGGCATCTCCAAGTTCCAGCTCTGAGACTGAGCCTAGCCCTGGGTAAGCTAAAGCTATAAACTTTAATATATTTGACCCCTGTGATATAGGTTAATTAAGCTAATAATATGGCAATATTTCGAGCCAACCAAGAGAGTGGAATTCAAAAAATGTACCTAAGCAACTCGATCTATCTTACTAGCAAATGTTAACATTTCGAGCCGCCCCAAATTCGGGAATACATTTCTATGGTTCTTTAACGTGGTTTTCATAAATGAAGATTTTAATAAGCTTGATAAGCTTGAGAAACATTATATTTATTTGAGTGGCAGAACCCGATTTGTACAGATTTTTTTATTATTCTCATTAAAGTAGCCATCCCGCCAACAACAGTCAAATTTTATAAACATTATGTACACTGTTTCTAAACCTACTGATGACAAAGTATATATATAACTTACATATTTTGAGAAACCAAACTCGTACATACACAGTATAAACAGCTTTAACCAGCCGGACCAAACCCCAGAACTGGAGTGTCGAATTACGAGTTACCATAATTTTACGGATATTCAATCACGGGTATTCTAAGAACCTATTAATAAACCTATACTTTTAATCAGCGCATATACATTGTTATATGGATAGAGTTTCGATAAACGGTTTTCTAGTGCAATTTTGTAGTTATTTGGCGGGATAGCTACTTTAAAAAAAAAAGAGGAGTGCCTAACTATAAGTATAATTGTCCCAGCTCATTGGAATACTTTACTTTTTTGTTTGTTTTGTTGAGATACTGTGAAATTCCATCACATAAAACAATGGATACACATGATACAACATGAAAGTTTCTCTGTGATGTTGTCACTTTACAGCGATATTATTAAAGACCGCCCCAGTTAAATTACAAATAATGGACACTTTAAAGGGACATATGACAATCTTGACATATGGCAATCTTAAAGATTTTGTCGAACATTAGTATCACAGTTTATTAGTCCAGTATCAATTTCACTTTAAAACAGCTTGCATATAATTAAATAAAATTTAGATGTATTATTTGTCTTCGTTATTCTACCATAGGTTTAAATATATGATTGGTGCAATAATATCAGCAATTAGTAATAGAATATAAATTATACAGTTATACTATAATTATAGAGAATAATATACAGGCATTTCATATCTCATCCTTTCCGTCGATGTGTTCTTGGGAAACACACTTTCCCTTAACCTCGTCCTTCGGATGGGGACGTAAACCGGGCGGTCCCGTGTATCAGTCTATCCTCCAAGCACGTTAATGAACAACAGGAATCTATTCGATAATAAGAGAAGGGCACGGTTCCCGGATTCCTATGTATCCTTCTCCTCTCTCTGGGGCGGCTCTAAATAACCTATACTGTGCGAAGGCCGGGCACAATATAAAAATGTAATATTTCATCTATGTATGACCTAAAAAATTTATATACTTCAGAGTATTTTGTTGATTTTAGCAGTGATGGGAGAATAATGATTAAATATTTATTTCTCGGCGGATATAATAGCTGATCTTCCATGATCGAGTGCGGATTGGCAAAAATGTACAATGCGCGGCTTGTCGAGCATCAAATAATGTTTGCAAATAATGTTTACTGAAGAGTTTAAAAAATAATAGATGATTTTGTGAGATTCTATTTATCACACACAACCCATACAAGTTGATGGTAAAACGTTCACATTTCTCTATGATGTCAATTTACCTATATATTAATACCGTATTTCATCTATTTAGAAGCGCCCCCACCTGTTATAAGAAACCTTACCGTCTTCAAAAATTGTTTTTACCGCTAATTGGATTTGATTAAATTTATTTACTTATTCATTTTATTTACTTATTCAGCTTTATTCTATATCAATGTATTTGCCATTGTATTTTATTGTATTACTCTCAGCCATATACATTCGCAATTTCAAAATGCTAACTGGGAAGGGTTTAATCTAATGTTGGTAGAACTTGTTACCCAACCCATTTGTCATTATAATATGTCTATCGTATATATGTTTATATTTGCTCTGTTTGTAAAATATTGGCAATAAAATATGTTTAAATCATTAAATTAAAAGTAACTAAAAAACACACTGTCTTTACCGCTTATGGATTTGATTACGGCAGTTTTTTACCTTCGACACCAGTATGGTCTATGACATAACCTTAAAGCGCTATCATCATCAATACAAATTACCGCTTTTATTTATCTCGTTCCTTTCAATTTACTATTTAGTTTATCTTTTATTATTATTTAATTCATACGCAACCAACCTGTTTTGTAATCTCAAGTTTGACAGAAATGTGTATCATATAGATGCAGAGTGATGACAGTAATATACTCGGTACAGTCATGTTTAGGTTAAGTCAATACCGGTGTCACAGTAAAAGATCGCCGTACAGTAATTCTATAAGGAAACAGTCGGGGGGTGGGGGGGGGGGGGGGGAAGGAGGGGAAAATTTGTATCGTAATAGTAGCCGCCCCCCCAAGCCCGAGTTAAAATCCCTTAAAAAATAACAGGACACTCTGTTGATTCATGTGGAATTCCATGCATATATCATATGGCTTATATATTTTGTACCACCAATCCATCCTTTTTAACAACTTGCTTTGTTCATTTCAGAAACGCATCATCTGGTTTCCAGATGGCCTTCTTTCTTCAAATACCAATGCAACCCTGAAAGACGTGGATTTAACCAAACAAGTTGACAATACTGTGATCGCAAGATTCTAAACTCCAGGAAATATATTCATTTAATTACGCCAAATCAGAAACGCGGTTAATTTTTCTTCGGCCTTATTGTTCGGCGCCCCTTAACATACTGTGGTAGTACTTTGACCTTAGGCATGGGGAATCAAAAGGACTGATAGTTGAGTATGTTTGGATTGTAATTAAAAATGTTTAAATGGCATTTAAAGCATGCTATAAAACGCACCAGAATAAGATATAAAACACAAGAGATAAAACTGCTTAGCGATTTCTTGAATTTCTGTAAGAAATGATGCACCAATAATTCAAAAATTATACAAAATCATTTCATTAAAACGATGTCTCCCTGTATTTTGACTGAAAACGAGCTGATTATAAAATCAAATGGTTAAATGCGTAATACGAATTTAGAAAAATTTAACAAAATTTATCGATCGTAATATCTGCGTTTCAAATGTTTTCACATTGTTCTCGTTTTTAAATCGTTTTGATTAATTATTATTGGCAAATTACATTAAATGTTGCTAAGAAAGGAGAAAATACGATGATATATCGGAAAGTTTTGGCATTTAAATTTCGTTTACGGGAAATCGCTAATTTTGTAATGCTTCATTTTGACTGTCAAATGCAGACAAATGTATTGAAAACGAAAGTAGATTTATGAGCGCAGACTCTTTGCATCAAGTTTTTCTTGTATTAAAATGTAAACATTTTCTATATAGAGTATCATCCAAATAAAGCCTGGGCTGGTCATAGTGGACAGCCATGATGTCTGGCCGGGCTGCTCTTACACAGCCTGGGCAGGTCATAGTGGACAGCCATGATGTCTGGCCGGACTGCTCTTACACAGCCTGGGCAGGTCATAGTGGACGGCCGTGATGTCTGGCCGGGCTGCTCTTACACAGCCTGGGCAGGTCATAGTGGACAGCCGTGATGTCTGGCCGGGCTGCTCTTACACAGTGATGTCTGGCGGGACTGCTCTTACACAGCCTGGGCTGGTCATAGTGGACAGCCATGATGTCTGGCCGGGCTGCTCTTACACAGTGATGTCTGGCGGGACTGATCTTACACAGCCTGGGCAGGTCATAGTGGACGGCCGTGATGTCTGGCCGAGCTGCTCTTACACAGCCTGGGCAGGTCATAGTGGACAGCCATGATGTCTGGCCGGGCTGCTCTTACACAGTGATGTCTGGCGGGACTGCTCTTACACAGCCTGGGCAGGTCATAGTGGACAGCCATGATGTCTGGCCGGGCTGCTCTTACACAGTGATGTCTGGCGGGACTGCTCTTACACAGCCTGGACTGGTCATAGTGGACAGCCATGATGTCTGGCCGGACTGCTCTTACACACAGTGATGTCTGGCGGGACTGCTCTTACACAGCCTGGGCAAGTCATAGTGGACGGCCGTGATGTCTGGCCAGACTGCTCTTACACAGCCTGGGCAGGTCATAGTGGACAGCCATGATGTCTGGCCGGGCTGCTCTTACACAGCCTGGGCAGGTCATAGTGGACAGCCGTGATGTCTGGCCGGACTGCTCTTACACAGCCTGGGCAGGTCATAGTGGACGGCCGTGATGTCTGGCCGGGCTGCTCTTACACAGCCTGGGCAGGTCAAAGTGGACGGCCGTGATGTCTGGCCGGACTGCTCTTACACAGCCTGGGCAGGTCATAGTGGACGGCCGTGATGTCTGGCCGGGCTGCTCTTACACAGCCTGGGCAGGTCATAGTGGACGGCCGTGATGTCTGGCCGGGCTGCTCTTACACAGCCTGGGCAGGTCATAGTGGACAGCCGTGATGTCTGGCCTTGCCGTTTGGAAAATTGTCTGAATGACCTAGTTAATTCAAAATACATTTAACCAAGTCAACATAGCAACGTTTGTTAATATTATGTCCATGACCACTAAATATACCAAGGTTTAGTACTGATGATAAGATAGTTAAAATAACTGATAAACACGTGTACTGTTATTTAATAACGTATGTTTAAATTCTTCAAACTTTTGGCGCCGAATTGATGCTTTGCATCAAGATTTCTTGTGCGTTACTGTAACAGTGTATACTTGTTACTGCGTATCCCGCTTGAGATGTGTTCGCCTGATCATGATGGTTTGGCAATCCCGAGGACTGAGCAGACATTATTTTTTTAAAGAACCAAAATGAACATAATTATACCTCACAGAGACTATATAATATGTAAAGCTGTTAAAAAACACCAAATGTATACAGTGTCGTACATTGACAGTAGATGCTCACATTCAAAAAAACTTTTGGTGTTTTACATCATTTTAACACATTTTAGGCCATATATGACATTGATTGTTTTGTTGGAAGTATGTTGTAAGTATGAAGTAAATTTCATTATTGTAGTATTTAATAGATGTTTAGTTTATAAATATAATATAAATAAAATATTGTATTATTTATTCTTTGGTTCAGTTGGATCTACATTGTATGTAAAAAAAAAAGTCCATTTGCGTACAGTCATGTATCTGAAACTGAAAAACTGCCTTTTGGGAACACAAGGTCATTTTAATATATTTATTGTTTATTCAAGCTTTTGAAATAGATCTTTTGTAATTAAAGTGACACATGGGCCGATGATGGCAATCTTGAAGTGTATATCAAGCACTGAATTTGAAATTAGCATCTCGAAATGTCACTGGTCTAGCCTGGTCAAGTAAAATTCATTGGGTTGAAGAGTGCATAAAAAATATCAGCATGACGGGATATATTTATATGAGAACTGAACACTTATTTTTGTGTCAACTGCTGTAAGGATGGCAGACACTTATCTATCACTTTGTCCGTCGACGTCCGTCCGTCATGCTTTAACCTGCAACCTAACCTTGGTCATCAATTGAAAAGTATTTTAATTGTGTTCATGAAACTTCACCCACGTCTTCATCTCAATGAATGTTGTTACACATGTGCAATACCTCTGACTTTCATTTTGGCAGAGTTATGCCCTATTTATCAGCCTAACCTGCAACCTAACCTTGGAAATAAGCAAACACACCCGATTACCGGCAGCCGTAGGCACAGTTCGGCAGCCGTAGGCACAGTTCCCGGTAAATAAAAAACAAGTTTCAAAAGGGTAAATAAATCTAGTTTTATGACTTGTTAGCCTGAACATATTAAAAAAATGAATCGGCCATTTTAATTTGGAAAGAATGTTGTGTATGTCACCTGATTCCCATGAAATTTGAACCTATATTATTCGAGTTACGGTAGGTTAAATGTTGAAATTAAGCTAAAAAATGTGATTGTAGAAAGTTAGAGACCTGGTACTCGGTAAATAGTCAAGTTTAAGAGATTTCAAGCAAACTGCCATAAAATATAATCTTTCCTGAACAAACAGTCCAAATTTTAGCCCACAGAACATTTTATTAAAATAATTGTGGGTTTTTAAACACGCCCGGGTATTGAAAAATGGCAGGAGTACGCTACAGTTCCATTATTTATTGGCAGGTAGCTAGAACAGTTCCGAAAAATGGCAGGCGTATGGAACAGTTTCAAAAACATTGGAAGCTAAAGTATTTTCTCCTTTGGTATAGTGGTGTAATTTCGAAAACACTAATAAAGAAGTACTGTATATAGAATTATATACATCTTCGGTCCTTCCATAAACGTTTAAGAAAACCCACCAACCGTAGGGAAACGTGAATATAGGCTCGTTTGAACCTTCATTCCGAGGGTACAGTACAGAGAAAGACACGTTTTAATAACAATCGTATGTTGTGCTGAGTTACGTCCCCTTTTTAAAATTCACCATTTATGATAACAGGCGTTTGGTATTAAGATGTTTTGGAATAGATTGCTTAATTTTAGTTATTGCATACATCACATTAATTACGTTTTAAGGCCACTCTATGTAACTCAATGTATCTGAATCAAACGTCTACTGATATATAGGACACGCATATAAATCAATAATGTAGTCGCTCAACAATGTACTTAACTCAAAAAGTAATAATCATAGGACATCATTGGTATCAAATTGTAACGGATAAAGCGCAGATACCCACGAAAGTTCAAAGTTGACACATGCAGACATTCAAACTTTTTTGCTTTGTTGAGACGAAATACTAGTACATGTCTATTGTCTAAATAAAAGTAGTTTAGTGTCTGAATTTCCCAAAAATGTCATCAGCAAAATCAGAATATCTATCATAAAGGTGTGACCACTTTCAGTGTACCTAATTAGCTTAAATTTTAGCTTAAACATGCTCATTAGGCAAACTTTAAATGATCATAATTAAATGACACATAATCTCATTTAATTAATGATGACATTTTTGTAAAGCCTTGTTATTGAAAGTGTATTTTGCGTTACCATGGGTATCCTTTGAGCGACTATATTATTGATTTATATGCGTGTCCTCTATATCAGTAGACGTTTGATTCAGATACATTAAGTTACATAGAGTGGCCTTAAAACGTAATTAATGTGATGTGTTCAACTATGCAATAATTAAAATTAAGCAATCTATTCCAAAACATCTAAATACCAAACGCCTGTTATCATAAATGGTGAATTATAAAAAGGGGACGTAACTCAGCACAACATACGATTGTTATTAAAACGTGTCTTTCTCTGTACTGTACCCTCGGAATGAAGGTTCAAACGAGCCTATATTCACGTTTCCCTACGGTTGGTGGGTTTTCTTAAACGTTTATGAAAGGACCGAAGATGTATATAATTCTATATACAGTACTTCTTTATTAGTGTTTTCGAAATTACACCACAATACCAAAGGAGAAAATACTTTAGCGTCCGATGTTTTTGGAACTGTACCATACGCCTGCCATTTTTCGCAACTGTACTAGCTACCTGCCAATAAATAATGGAACTGTAGCGTACTCCTGCCATTTTTCAATACCCGGGCGTGTTTAAAAACCCACAATTATTTTAAGAAAATGTTCTGTGGGCTAAAATTTGGACTGTTTATTCAGGAAAGATTATATTTTATGGCAGTATGCTTGAAATCTCGTAAACTTGACTATTTACCGAGAACCAGGTCTCTTACTTTCTACAATCACATTTTTTAGCTTAATTTTAACATTTAACCTACCGTAACTCGAATAATATAAGTTCAAATTTCACGGGAATCAGGTGACATACACAACATTCCTTCCAAATTAAAATGGCCGATTCACTTTTCTAATATGTTCAGGCTAACAAGTCATAAAATTAGATTTATTTACCCTATTGAAACTTGTTTTTTATTTACCGGGAACTGTGCCTACGGCTGCCGAACTGTGCCTACGGCTGCCGGTAATCGGGTGTGTCGGCTGGCGAAGCAAGTGTTCATGGGTGATGGAACACACTTCTAGTTCAAGGTTGACTTAGTGACCGCTTCCCACTGATAACAATCTGGAAACTAATATTTCCATGTCTATACTAGTTTGACATATTAAGCCATTATATTTGTTTTTTCAAGTGTCTGTGTAGCGGACAATGCGGTGCACTTAAAAGCACAGGATCCGGGTTCAAGACAACGGCGCCACTGAGTTTCCTCAGTGTGTTTAGCCTCGTCCATCGTAAGCGGACATAAATCCTCCTATCCAAAGTTTATATATC
Source organism: Cyrtodaria siliqua (assembly GCA_037043455.1). Taxonomy (NCBI): domain Eukaryota; kingdom Metazoa; phylum Mollusca; class Bivalvia; order Adapedonta; family Hiatellidae; genus Cyrtodaria; species Cyrtodaria siliqua. Next base: position 4,346 of record JAWPHD010004863.1, on the reverse strand, counting down.
GAAGTCTATTCTCCGAGCATGTTTAATAAGCAAAAGTAGGAGTAGGGCGGTTTCCCAGATTCCAATGAGACACCTACCCTGACCTGAGATCCGCATTTTTAAAAAAAAAAGTATGGGTGGGGTAGGTGATGGTGGTGGTGACGGACCGGTGAGGGATAACCAAATAAATTGGACTGCAGCTTTGTTTTAGTTTATTTTGATGTTAAATATGGCTGCATATGGTGATACTCGCCAATAAAAAATAAATAAAAAAACATTAGCGGGTGACCAGTTGAGTTCCATAATTCCAGATTGGCCATCAAAATGCACAACGAGAAGCTGAACAGCGGTCAGCCTTTTTAAATATAGGCTACAGACTACTTTTCAGACTTTAGTGTGAGCCCCTTCACCGAATACGCACCTGTAGACGTTCAAATGACTTTACACTCGTTATATTTTTTGACCGACAGTGCCGAGTCGAACATTTTATCGTTTTATCGTGTAATTTTTATAAAGAAATACCATGATGTTCGTAATATGTAGTACATGCCATGTACTAGTTAAGCTTAAACAACGTATTTTTAGTATCTCCTTGTATTTCATTAGAAAAGAACACAAGTGTTACCATTTTTAAACGCATTTTAACAATGATATCTCTTACGAGTTACTTCCCCTCTCTTTGGAATTTTAAATGGGTGAATCTCGAAATTTCTCGCGCAGTAAAGCATCTAAAAGTCAATACAGCTGAAGATGACGAAACTTAAAGGGGAACTAAAATTTTAATCATGTAAACTTGTTACAATCTTCCAGATTACGCGTTTAAAAAAAAAGAAATGGCGGCTGATTCCCTGTTTTTTTACGTTGACGGAAAATGACGTACTACTTTCCGTTGTCATGTGTTGCTATGATAAGTGGACGGCGGAGCTTAAAACCACTCTGCTTCCCACCTGGAAGGGCATTGCGCAAATACAAGTAAATAGCTAATACCTTCTTATATAAAGTATACGAAAAGGGCAATTAATGATACAATACTTTGAAACAAATGCAAATATTATTAATAGTGTGTTAAACAAATCATATTCTCCTTGCACAATGCAAACAGTCTCCTGTATTGAACAGTCTCCTGTATTGAATAAGGTTACATAATGGCCAGAACGCTCCCCCCAAATGAGTTATGAACCTAGTTAATACTTCATAATTCCATGAACAATTCACTTATGAACAATCCGGGAGACATGTATGAGGTTATGCCCAGACGCCTAGATTATAATGGTGTCTATATATAGGTGACATTTATCTGGTTAAAGAATGGAGAGAGGATGTAGGTCTCAGTGGAGCTGAATGCAAATTTGGGTTATTACATTCTCCCTGGTGAGCTAATTTTGTGGGAACGAGACTATACTTTTTTTTAACTATCACGGACACGGACCTTCACAACGGTTCACGAACGTTTATCAGTTATTGCCAACAACTATGTGCCTTTAATTTTAGACCAGAAGAAACGAAAATACAATCCAAAGTAAATATTCTTTACTCGTTTTACTGACTAGTTTAACTTAGGGGATTGTGCATCAAAGAGTAATACTCTAAACACGGTGTCAAATAATTCCGTGAACAATTCGGGTACTTTAAACATTGTATGAACAATTCGGGTACTTTAAACATTGTATGAATAATCCGGGTAGGCATATTATGAACAATCCGGTTAGACATATGAACAATCCAAGTATACATTCTATGAACAATCCGGGTATACATTGTATGAACAATCCGGGTAGACCGTGTATGAACAATCCGGGTAGGCATTGTATGAACAATCCGGATAGGCATTGTATGAAAAGTCCGGGTAGACAGTGTATAAAACAATCCGGGTAGACATTGTATGAAAAGTCCGGGTAGACAGTGTATGAACAATTCGGGTAGACATTGTATGAAAAGTCTGGGTAGACATTGTATGAAAAGTCCGGGTAGACAGTGTATGAACAATCCGGATAGGCATTGTATGAAAAGTCCGGGTAGACAGTGTATAAAACAATCCGGGTAGACATTGTATGAAAAGTCCGGGTAGACAGTGTATGAACAATTCGGGTAGACATTGTATGAAAAGTCTGGGTAGACATTGTATGAATAATCCGGGTAGACATTGTATGAAAAGTCCGGGTAGAAAGTGCATGAATAATCCGGGTAGACATTGTATGAACAATCCAGGTATACATTATATGAACAATCTGGGTAGACGTTGTATGAAAAGTCCGGGTAGACAGTGTATGAATAATTCGGGTAGACATTGTATGAAAAGTCTGGGTAGACATTGTATGAATAATCCGGGTAGACATTGTATGAAAAGTCCGGGTAGACAGTGCATGAATAATCCGGGTCGACATTGTATGAAAAGTCCAGGTAGACATTGTATGAACAATCTGGGTAGACATTGTATGAAAAGTCCGGGTAGATAGTGTATGGATAATCCGGATAGACATTATATGAACAATCCGGGTCGACATTGTATAAGAAGTCCGGGTAGACAGTGTATGAACAATCCGGGTCGACATTGTATGTATGAACAATCCGGGTAGAATTGTATGAACAATCCAGGTAGGAATTGTATGAACAATCCGGGTAGACATTGTATGAACAATCCGGGTAGGCATTGTATGAACAATCCGGGTAGACATTATATGAACAATCTGGGTAGGCATTGTATGAACAATCCAGGTAGGCATTGTAGTGAACAATCCGGGTAGGCATTGTATGAACAATCCGAGTAGACATTATATGAACAATCCGGGTAGGCATTGTAGTGAACAATCCGGGTAGGCATTGTAGTGAACAATCCGGGTAGACCTATGAACAATCCGGGTAGACATTGTATGAACAATTCGAGTAGGTATTGTAGTGAACAATCCGGGTAGGCGTTGTATGAACAATCCGGGTAGACATGCATGAGGTTATTCCCAGACGCCTAGATCATAATTTTGTATGTAGATGTTTGCGGATGACAAAGGTGTTCAAGTCATATAATAATGTATTTGTGCCGATTGAATGTATATGATCATTCAAGGGTTCTTAAATTACCGTTACTGAATATGCGTTAAAGGAATTATGCGTTGCAAACCCTTAATTGGACACTCCAGTTTTGGTGTTAAGTCTATCTGATTAAAATCGTTTATATTGTGTCTATAGAGTTTGGATTCTCAAAATATATGTAAGTTTCTATAAATATATACCTCTCTTTAGTAGGTTTAAAGACGGTGTACATCTGTTGTTAAATGTGCCTGTTGATGGCGGGATAGCTACTTTAAAGAATGGAGAGAGGAGGCCGATTTCATAGGAGTTGAATGCAAATTAAGGTTTTGAAAATTAGGAGGCAAATGATGCGTTCTCAAGCTATATTTCAGCGTTAATATGGCATTTTGTTTGACACTAGCCCATACTAGCCTTCAGTTTTTATTGCATACTTGGAACTTTTGGAAATTTTATTTTTTCACTTTTGCTGACGAATTGTACGCATTGGCGTACGTGCGTATGGATACGCGCCTGGATACTTTAATGTTATGTTAGGAGGATTGCATATTTAGATGACATTGTTGAAGGATTCAGAACACTAATTAGATGGCTCTTGATGCATTGATGCTTTATTTTAAGCATCTGGTACAGCATATTCATTTCTTAAAACATCACATGTATATATATCGCGAACAAGAAATGCACATCAGATTGCTGCTGCTGCAATATTTGATCATATTTGTTTTACAGAAACGTGCATATGATATATACATTGAATGTATACATGGTAATGATACCCCAATGGACTTTGAGGCGTGGTGTACCGTAAAGCAAGTCCTTTCGCCTTTTTCAGTACTGGTGTGTAACCCTTAAACAACAGTTGCTCATATTTGCTTATATCAGATCACTTCGACCTTCCCGAGTTGCGTTTCTTTTTTCGTTTAGTATAGTTACGTAGTCTAGATCATATGCAACGCTTGCTTGCAGCGTCGAAAATGATCAAGATTAAAGGTTATTATCTAACCTGGCCTCGCCTTACCGATTAGAATAAGACGAGACAGAACACGCGGTCAACATGCCTACGCTTGGATATTGGAAAATTCGTGGGGTATGTTTATTAATATATCTAATTACGTGGACATTATCATACGTGGGCACTATTATATTCACGCAGTATTAGTATTACGCTTTTTGTTTCACCATTCCCAATACAGCCGCGTACTACTAGGCTACTATAAAAGGCGGTGGAGTGGGGATAGGTAGGGGGAGGGGATTGCATTATGCATATGCTTTGATTGACATGATTATGCGTCTCCAGGTACCCATATGTAGACCAAAATAGCTAACATCATAGGCTTAGG